>UZAF01017098.1:0-21562 GCA_900617895.1 Haemonchus placei | reverse complement strand
GGGGGGGGGGGTGTACCCGGATAGGTTATGCGTTCACGTGTGGTGTGGAGGGTGTCCTTACATGGAATTCTCTAGGAAACTTCAGGGAATCCCGGAAAAATTTGGCTTGGTGCGAAGTTTCTGGCGAATTCTCTCCCAACACGCTAATAGATCTCGATTTTGGGTGTCCAACTGCCCCAGGGATCATAGATATTTAGATTTCGGTGGTCCGACGTCTTTTCAAACACGTTTTTAAATTATTATTATTTTTCCCGTAAAATCTTATCTACCATAACGTATATCAGCTTTTCGGGAAAAACAAACAGATTTATTATTAGCAGAGAATTTTCCCCTTCGAAAAGCCCCTTTTTCTCCTGGCAATCTTGTATATTGATCGAAAGTTATATTTGTCGATGAAGTAACGACGTGAAAAGGAATGGCGCAAAGTGTTATGAAATCCCCGATAGCGCTTAAGTAAATACAAGTATGTTTGGTTGAAGTTTGACAAAGCGTTGTTACCAAAACAATGCAGCAGAGGCAGCAGTACTCCTAGGGGGAACGCCCGTATTCCGATGGACTGTTGATAAGCGTGATTTTAGCCCCATATGACTATCACAACTTCCCCCCTCCCTCTATGACACATTACTGTCTCCCAATCGATCCCACGACAGCGTTTTCTTTGCTGCTATGGGGTGATCTTTGTGGGATTTTTTTTCATTTTCTGAATTTTCGAATCATTTTTCTTTCCATACTGTAGGATATTGTAGGGCCAAGGTCAAGTCCCATTGGTGGGCCAGCTGGTCTGAGCTGGATTTTGTGTTTTTTTTTTCGATTTTCCGTTTTTAGAGGATTTTTTCTTTGTTCCCTGTATTTAGCAGTCTCCCATGCTCTCCTACAAGTTCTTCTTACACAAGTAGTAGTTTTTAGGGCCTAAAATGGAAATTGGAAGATTATTGATTGATGTGATAAATCAAAATATGAAACAGTCAGCTCTGATTACGACATAACGATGCTTCTTTTCTCGTCAGATTCTCGCCATTTACGACGAGCAATCGCCAAACGGCAGCGACGCAGCGGACGGTTGCGCGGTGACGACACCACGGGGTCCTGTGGTAGGACGGGTTCGTGATAGTGTCGTGGAAATTGTCAGTCTGGAAAATCCGCCCAGTGAGTTTTACCGTCTGTTCCTCGTTTTTGATTTTTACGATTTATTTTCTGATTTTTTTTGCCATTTTATTTTTCGTGAAGGTTCGAGGAACTTCGAACGTTTTATGAGTCTGTCATCTTTTTGCTCTAGATCGAGGTTCTTTTTCGAGACAGGGGCACTCTTCAGGTGGTCGCCATACACCAGATGGGAGCTAAGTGTTACTTTTAAATGATTGTTTCGAGAGCGGTGATACATTATGGGAGGGGATTTGCCATCTGGATTAGGCATATGGTTTTGGGATAGCCCCATCTAACTTCCCTTTTCGGATCTCTGCATTAGGGTGAGCTTAGGTAAGCAACTGGTGGGGTTTTATGGCTGCTCTTACTTCTACTTTCCGCCAAAGAAAGGCTCCAAACTGGCAGTAGTGGTATACTAAAGTTACCGATGTGCAGTGCGGTCATGGCTCATATCTTGCAGAATTTTGCATGTGCTCATTTGATGATCAGAACTGTTGGGGTGATATGGGATTACTGATCATAGACAATGGGAAGTCTTCTCTGGGATGGAATTGGAGTTTGGTGGCAAGAGCTGAGTCCCGAGTCCCACATGGAGGCAATTTGTTAGCGGCGCTGCTTCCCGACCAGAGTGAGGTCGCGCCTAGTCACGATCAATCTCTTTTTCAAGTGCCTGATTCACGGTATAGAGAAGGACTGCTTCGCACCTCCGTCGACCTTTGGAACATGTAGCCTCTCAGTTAGTCCTCAGCTTCTTCCTTGTTGTAACTTCAGCATGTTAAATTAGGATTCCAGTGTTTACTGGGCAGTACGTGGCTTTTAGGTGAATAAACTTGCGCTACCCAAAAAGCCAATCGATTGGAGTGATTCCGTCTGCATTATTCGTGAATTACAAAAGCAAAGTCTAAAGAAGTCACTCGCTAAGTTCCCAGACGGAAGTCTGCAAGTTAGTCACATGGCCGTGCAAACGCTGAATCAGCTGGAAAATTGCGCATGATCAATCCGATCTCCATGCGTTCGCAGTGATTCAATCATTGAAAATCGTTCACACATCGTGATGCAATGCTCCTCTGCGCCATCCTTGTAACTCCCGAAATCTTTAACACGCCCTGTTTCTTTTGTTTTTTGTTTTTCTTTTCTCAATTCGTGCACTTTCACTGAGAAATAGAAAAATACTCGCAGGCGTTTTGCTTTTTTTTCTGAACAGCTTTTTGTGGAGGAATTCTCATTTCCATGACAGCTTTGGTCCTTGTGTTCTCCCCACCCCGTTTTGGACGAGTTTTCGCACCTTTGCACATGCGTCTCTCGTCTAATATTACCTAATACCCTGCCACAATTGAAGGACCCCTTCTGCTGAGTATATTTCACACCTCCTCTTCTACTGTCACTGTTTTGCTCATTGACGCGTTGCTCATTTTCGCAAACACTTGAACCTCTCATAGTCCTTGTTTTTGTTTACCCACCGTTACTTACCCTTTGAGCTTTACATTGTACTATTACTTCCTGATACTTTTCTTAAGTATTCCTAACTTCAGTTTCACCAAAAGGAAAGGAAACTCCGCATGCTTAGAAGGGGGTATTTCAATTATCGGTCTATCAAGTTCGCCCTTCCTATCTAGATTTTTGAAGTGCCCTTCACGCTCGAGTTCTTTAGAAATCATAGAACATCCAAATGCATTCATATTTACAAAGCAGCCGACGATTTTTTGATTTTTGAACATCAGTGAAGAGTGATTTCTAGCTTCTCGGACAGTTCCCTAACACATTGTACTTCTGAGAAATTCATACAGTCTTCATGAATTCCAAATCAGACACGTCGATCTCAACACGTTTTTTGTTTCTTCCTGTTCCTCTGTCTATGTAGATGACCATACTGGATTGTAAAGGTAGTTTTCGCTGCTCGGAAGGCAGTTAACTTCATCGTGAAAGCCAATTTTTGGGTTGGAGGTTGTGATAGTTGACACGTTTGTAGAACACATTTCGTTAGGGTAGGCGGTCAGCAAGAAACCTATCCCTTTCGCTATTGATTCAGGTAGGAGGAAAAAAATATCTAGGATAAATCGCTAGGGTAATATGGCAAAGGTGTTAAGTCAGCACTGTGTACTCGAAAATCAGAAAAAATTCGTAGCGTGGCGTAACTCGGAGTGTTTCACTGTTGCTGATTAATTTATTAACTGCTTCTGTCGCACCTTCTTTACTATGTCCATTCCTCTGATTTGTTGTAGTTCATGAGTTTATTTTGATAATTACTGATAATTTTCCGTGATACTTCATTGTAATATGTATGAGTGAGGTTGAAGATGATAGTGTATAATGAAAATGCAAGTATGCGTAAGGTGTAAGTGCTTCTTTGGAATTCTAGGCAACGGTTTGCGTGTTTCGTCATCGATGACGGACAGTCATCGTAACGCGTCGTCGGCGGACAACACGACCACATTCGCGGTGGTCGGTAGTGGCAGTGGTGGCAGTGGTAGCGACAAGGAACGGCTTGCCGCTCAACCAGTCCGTTCATCTCTTCGTTCCGACGGCTCGACGCCGTCACGACATCGTGTAACTCTGAGTCCTGGTTCGTAAATCCACCTTTTCGCACCTTACTCCCTTCCTATTAGTTTAGCCTTGTGCGGACGGCCCCGCTAACCATGGTCCCCGTTTTTTGTTCAAAATTTTCTTCCTTTTTCAATAAGCCATCATCGTCAGCTGCACCACAGTTCAGACCAGTTTTTTCTAAGTTTCCTGCCGCTCAGTTGTATTTTGCTACGTTTTTCTTTCTTTTTCTCTTGTTGTTAAACTTTACGGTCGCGTTTTATGAACAAACGACGAGGCCGTCTAGTGCAGCGTAGAACTTCTTTCTTTTGCAGATTTCTTAGCATCTTGGTGGTACAATAGTTTTTACAGAAGTCGAAAAGAGGCTGGCGTCATCGGGTGAGAAGGACACTCGATTAACTCGTGGATCGGCGAGGAAATCACGTTTGACGGATAGCTTCTTTGATGCGAAGGTATGTCGTTAAATCTGTCCTTTCGATCTTCGATTGATCTTCACCCCCTAGTCTTTACCCTTACTCCCGATAGGCTGTGAAACAATTGGTGTCAGAGTGGGGTGTCCCCACCTCGGAGGTGGGGAAAGTGGTAGAATTAATCCAAAGGACGTGGTGAAATTTGAAAGCCTTTGACTTTTGAAGGGGCCAAAGGATCCTAAAATTCTGTTTGAATCAGGGTTAGAATTAGTGATTGTATGGGTATTGAGCCGTTGAAAGAATATATGGGTATTGAGCCGTTGGGGCTAAATTGAGGTTATGTGGTCCGATTTGAGCAAACGACCAGTTGTAATGAGGTAGGATCTTATGGGATCATACTTGAAAACTTTCTCTTTCGAGAGCCCTGCTCTGTATCATTTAGTTTCTAATTCTCATGCATTCCGCGTAGGATTCCATAATCCCTGTAAATATTTTTCCTTTTTTTTCGGGTGCGACAATTTTTTTGTCACCACTTCTTACTTCTTCTTACTTTTTTTTCCATTTTCAAAGGGCGTGTGGCTATAGACCAACGACCACGCCCACATTCATAATTTTTCTTTTTTTTTTGTAGTTACAGCAAGCTCTCTTTTCCCTCCATTTCATTATGAACCGAATAACCTGTTTTTCTTATGTTCATTCTATTAGACTGTTCTGTAGTTTTATAAAGAAAGGAACTCCCCTGGCTTGTTTCGCTTTTTTTCCCTAATTTTGGTCAGGTTTTGTGGTACTATTTTTTCCTTTTTATTTAATTTGCTTTTCCAGTATTGTAACGCGTCTTTAGAGTGCACTGGACATAAGCAGTTTTGGGAGCATATTGTCTTTCTCAGACTGTCTTCTTCTATTAGTCAGCAAAGAGCCCTTTTCCAATGTCTCAAACGTGTTTCGATCCCTGAAGTCTCTCTTCTCTCCACTTCCTCTTCATAGAAAACTTGAGCCATTTGAAAAGTTTTCAAGTTTGTTCGCCTTCGCTTCATTGACGGATCTTCGATCCATTCCTTGAAGTCGGTTTTTATAGTCAAAGAAAGACTTAAAAGAATTATGTATCGGAGTCTGTTGGGTGGGCCTGACATGAGGTGAAGCTACGAGGTGGTAATGGCGGAAATCCTGGTATCAGTTACGTGAAGTGTAAATGACGTTTGAGAAGTGTAAATGGGAAGATCCGGGTTGAGAAAAATCGCTGAAAACGGCTTGACTGTCGCCGGGTTCGTTAGTCCTTCAAGGATTCATTCAAGTTTCGGAATACTTTTATTAAAACGAGTTACTACTTACCTTTATACAAACCCAGTGGATAAGCTGGTCCCTTCCTCTCTGGGATGGGAACTTCGGAACGGCCTTTGATGCTCTAATGTTTGCAGAGAGGCTTCGTAAACATCGAATGATTCTGTTTGTTAAGGAGCGGCTAGAAGATGCTCGTGAAGCGAGTCATGCGTCTCCTATGGCAACTCAGAAAAGCCGACAACGAGCCTATCTAAAACCAGCCCTGGATCCGGAAAATACAGTAATCGTATTCCCAAATGACGATTTAATTCCCTTAGGAATAGAGGTAGGCATTTTGGTAACTGAATAGTTGTTTCTACTCTGAGCATTGAACCTTCAGGTGACGGGTGTACACGATGATCCAGCGTCCACAAGTGGACGTCTATCTGCTGTCCAAATCTTACGGATTGAACCTGATGGTCGGGTTGGGATGGATGGACGATTAGCCGTCGGCGACAATATTGTCGAAATTGATTATCGACCGGTCTACCAGGTACGGTAATCGATTTTCCAAAGAATTTCAAGTGTTCGCTATTCATCGACCTTTCAGATGTCGATAGTCCGAGCTAGAGCCTACCTAAGTGAGCTACAATCACATGCTGAACCATCGCTAACGGTCGCTAGGCCGCCGTCCTCGTTTGCAAACGACCCCTTCTTGAGAAGTCAGCCCGGGACGTCCTCGCTGCAGAATCGACCCATCTTGTCAGCACTACAGCAAGCGAACACTGTCCACATCGGTCATACAAAGGTGGTCGAATTGAAGAAAAGTAAGTTCATTCTAATTTCAACTTTTATTCTTTTTCATTTCGCTAAAAGTCTGTAGAGTGAAAATCTTGAGCAAAATTGGTTTTGGGCCAAATGGAGATGCTGGGAGATCTTATCCTCTCCAATTTTTCCTCCTATCTTGTCATCTTATTCTTTTTTGATGGATGTTTTGGTGAGAGGGGGGGGGGGGGGGGGGGGATGAGAAATTACCGATATCGCTTGAGTGATACCAAGATCGAATTCTGCCTTCGTAAGACAGGGTCATACCCTGTTGACATCGTTGTTGTCAAGCTCCGCAGAAGCAAAGTGAACGCCGGGAAATATTGACGAACGTTGACCCTTGTAACATTCAACTCTTTGCCCTTGTAGTGTCCTCTCAGTTTCGCTTCAACACTTTTTTTTCTGAAAAAAAGCAAATTTGTTGTCCCTTTCACGGCAACGATGGTTTCGTTGACTCAGCAGTTTTCCCTTTGCTGTTTCTTATGTTGATGTAAATTTGATTAGATGCTTCATGAAATTCAATGGCTGGTGCACTTTGATAACTGTGTATCGGCGTTATGCACAGATTTGATCAGGCCTCACGGGAATGGCTGTGTGGGAAATTGTGTGGGCAGGAATTGTGGGCAAAACTCTGGCTTCGGAGGGACTCGAACAACAGCGCTCTTTCACAAAATATATTCGTACTCATGATAATACTTCTAAGGAGGGTAGAAAGCGCCAAGCAGCCCACTAATTGACTCTCCATTCAACATATTCCTCAACCCCTAAGCACGTGTGCTCTACGGTCCCGCTGACAATCGTTTCAACAAGTGGGCCCTAGTAACGTCTCCATTCATCCCAGTCGCGAGCCATGGTGGTCCAGTGCCTTCGCTCGTGGGACACGGGCAAAGCATTCGTTTCGTTCAGAGCTTTCGTGAAGACTATCGCACTGGTGGCCATCGTGGTGTTCGTTTGACGTCCCGAGGGATCCAGTCAGTAACTGCGCTGGTCCAACGGTTATCACGATACCGTATGAAGTGTCCAGCCCACCTGATCTTCGAATTCTTCGAACAATGGCGTCCCTGGTCTTCGTTCCTTCGACGACGGAACTCGGAACTCCGGATTCCTTTCTGCACTTGCGTGTATGAGGAAATCCCGAGCATCACCCTTTCCACAGCGCGTTGAATGATGTTTACTGCATGTGCTGTTCGCCCTTCTTTAGTAGATGCCAAGTATCCGATATGTATGTCAAAATAGGAGGGTCCCCCGGCTCAATGAACGAAGATCAGAAGTGCCGTTGTTTACGCCAAAAAATCAATTATATCACATATTTATGCATCCACTTTACATGGCGCATTTATAGTCACAATACAGTTTTTTGGCTAGTTGATTTTAATTTTATGAATATTTTTCATCGTAAAACTGTAATGATAAGTGGTAATTGATAGTGATTGTGTAAAAATGTCATTAAACCTTCATCAATAGATCGTTCATTTTAGCGCCAGCTGGTTTTGGCTTCACTGTAACAGGAAGAGAGACTGCTAAAGGTGAACGACTGTTCTATATAGGAACAGTGAAGCCGAATGGGGTTGCTCTGGGCCATCTTCGAGCTGGTGATCGACTGCTAGAGGTGATTTCTTCATCATATGGCTCATTAAAGAGCCTGTTTCCTGGGATTTCATATTATTCTTGAAGGTTTTAGAAATTGTTTGTAGACCATTTTCCCGAAATGGTCAAATCTTGACATTCTCCTACGAAATCTTCCCTTTCTTGACCTTGCCCTATTTCGGATTTGAGTTCTCGAACTAATTGTTGGGGAAGGGATTTGTTATGTTCCCAACGACCTGCCCGAAAGATTTGTTACCCTTTTTTTGAAATTTCGAAGTGAAAAAACTAATTGCTCTGTAATTTCAGTTGAATGGCGAACCTACGGCCGACCTGACTCAGGCTGAAGTGGTGGATCGGTTGAAAAAGGCTGCCGTGGGAGATACGATATCGTTCCTGGTATCGCGAGTTGTGGATGAAGAAGATGAAAAGAAGAGTAACTCAAGTGAACGGGAGAATCGCCCACCAACCCCCATGGGATCAGGGGCCAGACGGGGTAGTGAAGACAAGGTGGGTCAACGTAGGGTTTCCGTAGGGTCGTTTGTGTGAAAGTGTTTATAATTAGGCAACGGCATCGACATCAGCAACCCAGCCTCAGAGGGCTTCGTCGATGGAAGAATTGGAGCTGATCATTCCACTTAATGATACAGGAAGTGCCGGTTTGGGTGTGAGCCTGAAAGCTCGTGTCACCGTACGGACTAATGGGACAAGGCAAGACTGTGGGATATTTATCAAAAATGTAAGATTTTCATCATTTCTATTTGAATTTTTGTTCTGCCCGCTGCCCTAGTTTTGACAATTGCAACAACAAGTAGGGGTCCGATACTTTACTAGAGGCACTTTATTTGAAGGCATAGTTCACGATAAAAGTGGTTTTTGAGATTTCCACACAGGGTGTATTCGAAGTTCCCTCATATACCATATCTGGCCCTATTTTGTCGGAAAACGGCCCGGATAGGGCGTTATAAAGACCCAATGATTACCGTGCGTGTATCCTCGGACGAGTTTCACCGGCATTGTAGAGGCTGCACCGAGGAGTCATATAGGAGTTTAAACAATTTGTTATGACCAATAGCGACAGTGAAAGGCAGTTCTGTACAGTTCTGACTCGATGTAGACAGCTCTTTGCACAATTGCAACAACTGTGATCTCATTCGAATACCCCTTCCATGTTATTTCCGCCGTGGTAATCTCGTCCACCCTCTGTTATTCCTACCTTTAGACAGCATTATTTTTCTCGAAATCGGCGAATTTTCCCGCTTTCTTCACTACCGATGAACTATTCCCAACCCATACGTCCGCTTCTCGACTAAAAAGGGGCACCTTGAAATTATCGTGAACTGCGCCTTTAAACACTGATGAATTCAGGCTGTGCACTTGAATTCAATTAGTGTTCATGACACTGCCAGTTTTAGCCCAGGGCTATTTATTTTGAAAATACGTATACGTAACGTTTTCGTTTTTAGGTCCTACATGGCGGTGCAGCCCATAAAGATGGCCGTCTGCGAGTAAATGATAGAATAGTAGGAATAGAGGAGCTAAGGCTAGAAGGCGAGACGAATGCCACTGCCAGTGAAGCGGTCTCGAGGCGTCTGAAAGCAATAGGTCCGACCGCCAAGTATGTGAGGTAAGTGCAGGATGAATTCGAGTTTTTTCGGGTTATTCCTTCATCCCTTCCATTTAAAGGCTGCGCATTCAACGAGCAAAGGACGCACCGGCTCAGACCACGTTGCAGTCTTCTGTAGGCAGTGTAGCTGGAGTTGCTACTCGGGCTTCCGTGGCTGAATCAAGTTCTTCAGAAGGCAAGCTCTCACCCGTTGAAGGAATGGATGCTGATTATGGAAGGTTGGTTTGAAGCAAAATTTTAAATGGAAGGCCTTTGTTTGTGAAGTAAGCGTTGGCTGGATATAAATGCTAGGTTTCGATTTCATTTTTAATGCAGTTGGTTAGTTTGGGCGGTCACAAGTCTGCCAGAGGTTGGTTGAATGTTCCACTACGGATTTCGGACGTCTCTGGGAAGGAAGGATGGAATCTAGCCAACTTTTTAGTAGCATTCGTGGCCTGCGGTGAATACGTTGCACACTACCAAGCCCAGTAAGGGTTGACTCCATCGACGTAAATTAAGGTGTCCCGCCACGAAAAAGAAAGGTCTTCCAAAGTAGCGAGTTGCGAAAAATCGCCAAAAAGTCGACTAAAAAGTATGAGCCCCGTTGGGGAGCGGTCGAGGATGTGGGCTCAACAGTAAACAAATTGGAGAAATGGCCTGTGGGCCTGAGCTCATGGCTCTTGACTGGGAAATGATGCACATCGATACAACCAGTAAAGAATTACTGTATACTGTGAGTGGATAGAGTCCAGTTACAAGCACCCATCGGCAAGGCAAGGTCGTAAAAATGTTTGAACTGGGTAAAGGCCCAAACAAGAGATAGGAGATAAGATTATGAGATAAAAGCCAGCCACGGTTGTAAAACCCAAATATAATTACAGAATTTCCCGAATTTTCGAGTTCATGATCACATGAATGTGATTCGATCCTAATAAGTGATAACAATTGTTTTAGTAGACTGGATGAGTCTGAACTACCGAGCGTCTCGGATCCGTTCAGTCGAGAAGCACCGTCAAGGAAGAGCATGAGTGAAAAGCGTGGCATGGGTGCTGCCAGTGATCCACACCATATCAAGCTTTTCCAGGATATCAAACATCAACGTCAGACAAGTGGTAAGTCATGGGAACTCATTTGATAACCTTCGAAGTAGAAATATGACTTGAAGAGGCTAATTCAGAAATTACCAGCCAACATTTTTTTGCTTTCTTCTTTGAATTCCGCTCTTTGGCCATTTAGAGATTTTAATTGTTTGATTTTTCCTTTGGGCTTCGAATGCTGCGCCGTTGAGTTTTATCACAAGCTTTTTTCATAGCTATTTCTATGCTCACATTTTTTTCTTGGCTTTTTTTTTTGCATTTCCTTTGCTTAAAAGCTTATTCACAGAGTGAAGTGCTTCAAATTTACCTTTTTACCTATCAGCTTTATCAAATCGCTTTTCTATCCTTTCCTGTTTGCCGTCATATTTCGCTCACCTGTGGCCGGCTTACAGCTCCTCTCACTGCGATGTCTACATCACTTTCTTTCCACGGACAAAGTACCGGTAGGTCAGCGTCGCAACGTGCGGCAGCTCGTGCTCGAAGTCATTCGGTTCATCCTCGTGCTCCTGCTCCACCGAAGATTATGAAGATGTCGGTGGCCCCACCACCCCGTCAGCCATTGACTCCGCAACCTTTACAAAATGTCGGTAAGTATGCTTGTAGTTGTTGTTTTGTTTGCACAGCTTTTCACTCATGCATTTCTTACCATCGCTTCGCCCTTGGTTCCAAAATGCCTCAAAAATCGCTTGCGTTCCGTTTACACTTGCAAGTGGCTGCCGCTTCCATGTCGAGCGACTGACAAGAAAATCGAAATCTATCTTTACCATGGATGTCTGTCTGCCATAAATAGACTATGTATCAGAGGTGCATAACGAATTGTAGGGCACTTTTGGTGTGCTCAGCAGTTAATGATACCTCCTGATTTGTTATCATCCAGTTCAAAACCTGAAGTTTCTCGGCACTTTTTTGCTTTCACTAAAACTTAATTTTAAGCTCCAACAAATGCTGAGAAGCGTCGCTCACTAAGCGTGGAAAGTATCAATCAGGATAGTCGAGCAGCATTGAGGATGCATCCAGCAATGGTAATTCGTTTTTCTCTCCTCCATTCGAATCACTTTAGGGAGGTGTAAAGGCAAATAATGCCCCGCGGATGTGGTGTAGTGGCAAGTGGCGCATTATAATACACGCATGGTCACGGGTTCGCATCCCGGATTGTTGTCCGCCTAGGTCAACCGAAGGTTCCATTCCTTCGAGATCGGTCGATTGGTCTAGGCCCTTCTCGGAGGATAAAATCTCTGACTTGTACGTAGGCTAGTCACTGCAAGCCATTATATAAGCCACATACGCATTCAATACGTCATTACGATTCTGAATGGCGGTCAAATACGGGACACAACCCCCGGACGGTGAAGCCTGAATAATTCATCCGTTATATTTTATTGCATCACGACAGATAACCCATTACTTATCTCTTCTGTTTATGAGTTGGTCAAGCATGAACGAATTGACGGGTTATAGGCTTCAAAGCATAGTCTTCTGGCCTTGGTTATAGCCATTTCTAGGGAGTGCGCCCCGCTTTTGACTTCCATTTGAATTCGTACCTGATGTGCGGGTCAGTGCTTTTGTCGGGTATGGTTACGTTACGGTCTGGAGCAAAATAATTGGCCGAGGGGATCGTGACACGGGAGCGATGGAACCCTCATTAGTAGCTTCGTTGACAAGCATATTGCTTGTTGTTTAATAGCGCCCTCAAAAGAAGGGATTATATGTCTGGTAACTCAGACTAGTGAACACGAATTTTACTCTTAAGGGCTCTAATACGATTCCAAATATCTGTTGTAATTGAACTCCCTGAAAACTTTGTTCAGGAAAAGTTGTAGGCGTTAAATTTCAGCAATATCGCGGTGCGCTAACATCCGATAGTTTTCGACAGGCAACCGAATTCTACAATGACACCCCTTATGGTTAGTCAAAAAGTTATCTTCTGAGTGGGAAGAACTAACTCGATAGTTCATGATTTAGGTGGGCATCCACACCCATATCCTCCTGGATCACCAATGATTGTGAAGCCTCGATCAACGAGCCGTGATAAGGACAAGCAGCGGAGGAAGAGTCTGGGCGGGTACGTTACAATCAGGGGCTTTAGGGTTTCTTAGATGCATTTTGGCGACTCCACTGTTGTGAAAGTGGAAGGGGCATGGGTACATTTAGGGGAGCATACAGTGCCATATGGTGTTTATTTGTTGTTTATTGCTATTTCGTTGTTGAACTGTTGCTTGTTTAAGCTTGACTGCTATGAAATCCTTCCTCGGTCTTGGCAGCAAAAGCCGTGATGATACAGCGACACAAAAAACCGATTCAAAGTTGGAAGAAGCTCATCGTCAACGAGAAGAGGAAGAGAAAAGGAGGTATGGAATTATTCTTTTAATTACTTCAGTACATGCATCTGAGTTTGTCCAATATCCCGCTAGCGCAGCTGTTGTCGGGTAGATCGAACCTTTCCCAAACATTCTTCTTAAACTCGAGGTTCCATCTCTGCGATCTGATCTGTTGAAATGCAAAAATTCCAGTCTAGACAACCCTACGTATCTTCCTCCAATTTACATAGTTAAAGGCATAGTTCACAATAATTGAGGGGTATTCAGTTTTAGGCAAACAATGGAAGTGATAGTCAAGAATAGTGCAAAAGTGGCGAAGAAAGCGTGAAAATCGGCAAAATTTGGAGAAGTATAAACCTCCAAAGTCAAAGACTGGACGAGAATGTGGCAGCGGAAGTTGCATGGAAGAGATATTTGGATGAGCTATCCAAACGTGAATGCCATTGCGTACAGCTGGATACAGTAAGCTGCCTGCGTGCGATGTGTTCGTCCCGGTGCGAATGGTGTTATCTCTACAGCCTCTACACTGCCGTGACTACTCAATGCTTTAGATATGTGTGTCGGCTAATTGTAAGCCGCCAGCCGCCCTCATTATGCCCAGTCCTGGCCAATTTCTACCCGACAGTGTCCCTTAGGCTAGGTTTGGGGGTTACAGATTCATGAAAGGGAGAAATCTCAGGAACCCTTCCTATCGTGAACTGTGCCTTCGAGCTGCTACCCATATTGATCTAGACGTGGTTCGTCGATTGAGATGGTACATAGCTTACTGAGCCAGATGGGATTTTCTGAACATTTTCAGTCCTCTACCCCTCAAATACTCAATTTTACTAGGTTTTACAATTGATTCAGGTTTAATTCGTGTATATACATTAAACTCCTCTTTCAGGATCCGTGAGCATTACGAGCGGTTACGAGAGAAGGAGGCTGAAGCGAATCGTGGAGGGCACTCATTGACCCCCAGTGCAGCACGTCGCGAAGCTCAGCGAATCTATGGTTCCCCTAATTACGGTCCCTCTCCTCAGGTTATATTCTATTTTCAATCGTATTTTTGAATTTGTTATTTTTGTTGTGGTCTTCGGTTGAGGTTTGCAATATCCTGGAGAACGGAGATCCAGAAAGCATGTTTTGTTATTTGGTGTGTCTTGCTGGTGTCGTTTGTATTGGTAACCTTATTCATCGTTGATTGCAGTAATGATGTCATAAATTTCTATTTTTTTAACTACTTTTATGACATCATTACTGTAATCAATGATGTGATGGTATTGGGAGGAATGCTGGGGTCGTTTTTCTTTGGAGAATTTCTTTTACAGAGATTTTCCCCGTCGTTGGGTTTTTCTCACTGTGAATGGTGTGTATATGTGTAGGTGTGTGTCGAACACGGTCTCCCACGACATATGCCGGTGATTCTCTTTCAGTTCACATCATCACCTACCGATCCACCTCTGATCGTTGCGAATTCACGATTCTATTGTTGCCTGAGGGCTAGGTATGCTTGCCTCTGACACCGAATAGTTTATTTCCTCTACCCTTGCCTTTCTCCCACCTTCAGAAGTTGGTTTCACAGTGTTTTGTCCGTGGTAATGAATAGGATGTAATGTGGTGAAAGGCGTGGTTTCTCAAAGCCCACTTACTTTCCATGAGGCTGCGGCTATACTCGGCAGATTGGCAGCGGCGGTTAGCGTCGACAATTCTCCGAGTATGGTCACAGAGACCATTGCTGCGGTTCACGAACATTACTACGGTCTTGACACTGTGATTCAGATTATGCGCCAAAAGAAGCCTTTTGCTGTAGGCCGCACGCGGTCAAACAAGTCACGGTAGCCTCGTACAGGTTGACGTTGCCGCGTCGCGACCGCACGCGTCTTGTTCCAGCAAATCTGCTTGATCTACACGCCTCTTAGAATCTGCAATCTTTTCCTTTGTTGCCTGTTGTCGTCACCCTTCTATCAATCCTGCTCATTATGCATGCCGTCCGTGTTTGTTAGACAGATACGTTGAGAGAATATTTTTAATTCTCTGACTGAACTCGACTTCACAACTGTGCTCAATTCCTTGTTTGCTGAAATTTGAGGTAATTTTTCGAGATTGAAAAGGCAGCTTTATGCTTATCATCCAAATGCTAGAGCCTGAGCAGTATATTAGTCAGTTATTTGTATTTTGTATTAGTTTGTCCTTGTGTGTGGACTTCCAACGCTTTACATCACCTTAAAACATCCCCGGAATTGTTTGGCTTATCGGATAGCTGTAATACTATTCCAGAGAGGAATGTCTACCAGTGTGCCCGAATACGAGTCCTACGATCTCATCGACCGATACCAAATGCATCGTTACCCGACGGCAGAAGTCGGCCCCGCCAGCGGTGTCAGTCCAGCAGGAATCACATCGTTCCATCACCGAGTCGTCTACGCCCACCCTCAACCGCCGCCCTATCACTATGCTATACCCAGGTACGATTTGGTCAAAAGCTATCCATACCCGAGTCCCGAAGTTTTTGTTAAACTCCTTTTTTGATTTTAGAAGTTTTCAGAACTTTTGATGATATTGAGCTTCTCACTAGAGCAGTGCATAGCCATTTCAGCTCAAATTCCTACCACGGTAGCCCGGTCGGCGTTGGTACCTCCCCATACCAATCATACTCCGAATATCCACCAGAATGTTCTCCACATCAACAACGACCCGGCACCGGATCCACCCCCGACTACTACCGTATGTTCAACTCATGGTTTGCATACAGCGGAGAAGGAGCTGGTAACACGTCCATCAAGGTGGGTTCAAGGTTGTCTTGCAAGGTGCAGTAAAGTTCAAGTTTTAGCTAATTTCTTACTCGAGTACTTATACCAGTATTACCTGGAGAGCGACGGAGAACCTAAGACAAAAACCCAGTGATATTCTGCTGAGATCTACTTAAAACTTTAGCTCCGAAGTGTTCACTGACTATACCAAGCTTCTTTCGATTCAGGCCGCGTACACCAGCCCTCTCCGTCCCACCATCGACACGAGCGGCCGATCCCCGTCCAATATCGGTGGTGCCAACGGCTTACATAACGCGCGCTACGCCAAACTGCGGCACGGAGCCGCAGAACCTTCACAACTCTCCTCATATTACACGAAGTACTAGGTACGGCTTTCATTTATACGAAAAACCTCTCAAGGATGATCTTCCTGGGGCAAAACTCCTCCTGGAACGGCATTCGAACCCGTACTCCCCGAGTATAAAAATCACAAGTACGGGTTCGAGTCCCGTCAGAAGTCATGCTTTTGTCTGATCCTGACTGTTATCAACTTGAATTTCAAGCTATAAATCCTTGACTTTATAGACTAGAGTTCAACGCCCAAGCGGGTCCACGTGTTTCTCTGAGGGCGAGAAAGAAGATGCGACGTGCAGGTGTACGATCTGCAGTGGTCAGCCCTCAAGACGATGTCACCTCCTTTCTATTTCTATCTTCGGAGAATGCCATCGAAGAGAAGTCATCAGAATCCGATCTGAGTTCCGCCTTATCCCGCTCACTCAATGCTGACCCGCTGCATCCACATAATAGCCATCGCCAACGAGAATCTCACACCCTACGGACCAACAGTCGGGTTGTGACAGCGATAGATGATTCCCTAGTTGAGCAGGAGCTCAACTGTTCCAGCGCAGCGGCGACGGTGGCAGCATTCGACTATTGCCGAGTATGGAATGAGTGGAATACCCGTAGCGGTGGCAGTTTACCTTCGCGACGTTCCAGACAACGTCCAGTACTACTAGGTCGCCAAGTATATGATCGTATTACTGATTGTTAGAGTGAGCTTAACTTTTCTTTTCACCCGCGCGACATCTTCATCTCACTAGTCTCCTTAATATCATCTACAAATCCACGGCTTTACTTGTTGGTTTTTTAAAAATATCGTACGATTTGTGATAGTAACAAATGATTGTGATGATTGTGGTTGTGTTCGGTCTGTTCATAGTTCGCGTCACACTGCCTCCTAACTATGAACATGATCCAAAGCAATTATAATGATGCGTTTATACATTGATAATTGTAAATTTTCTGTATATGTTGGCGTGCAATTCATCCATCCCTATTGTTGACACCACTCCTTGTATGGTGTGTGTCATAAGGTCTGAAATGTTTTGTTGCCTTTCGCTGTTTCTGACTTGCCTTAGCGTTAAGGTTAACGCCAATAATTATGTGCCATTTTTAATGCTTGTGCTTCCGTGACAAGTATATACCCAATACTTTTTAAGCGATTTTTTATTTAATTTTTACTTTTATCACTGTACGGACTGGACCAAAGCCTCCCTAATCGATATGACTTGCTTATACCCGTGTCTCCCGGAAGTACTGTTTGTCCCCTCTCTTGTACCATTTTTTGATTTCCATAAAAGACTAATTAAAAACTTTTTGAAAAAAATTTTCTCTAAAGGAAATACAATGATTTTATCACAAAAAAAAGATTAGGGAGGTCCAAATATAAGTGAGAGGTGCATACATGGGCTATACAAATGAGGAGGTACTCTCACGAACCTCCACAAACTCCATTCTGATGGGAGGGTGGGCGAGTTATCGCGTTTCGAGAGGTGGACGAGTTGTCTGGTCTTGCTGACTAGTTGCCTCACGAAATGATCAAATCTCCCAGGCGCCCTTCTCTGACCATTCTTCTGTTACGAAATAGGCTTAAACGTTACTATAGCATCAGGGAACATATTTGCTGCACAACCAGAAAGGACAAGTAGAAATTCGTGTACACACTAAATGTCAAAAAGGCAAAAGTCTCGGTTAGACGAGTTGGTACAGAAAGACATATTCATTGGACGAGTTGGTACAAGAAAGACATGAGCATTGAGCGAGTTGGCATCAGAAAAACGTAAGTATTAGACGAGTTGAACAATAATTGTATCCATATCATTCAGGTGTTCTGACACCGTATCGGCATAGTCTAACGGCTTCTCTGATCCTTCAAGGAAGACGTGAAGCGTCTAAAATACTCAGAATCATAGTATTCAGATGGTTTAACTAGCTTGTTGATGTGAATTTGATCGACGTTGTTGCCGAACTAAAAATCGTACATTTGGTGGTTGCCCCCTATGTAAAAATTGCATCACCAGCATCATATGCGTGCCGATCCCTTGGATCATGAAAGCGTGGTGAAAGCATTGAGTACTTATCGATCTAGCGATCAGCAAGACCGATAAGTGCTCAGTGTTTGTGGAACTCTGCTATTTCAGGAATCCATATCTAGGTCTTCAAGTAAAGCCAAAAAAAATCTAGGTCTTCAAGTAAAGCCAAAAAAAAGTAAAGTCTTAGCTTCAAGTAAATTGGTTGGGCAGTGTGGTTGGAGATGTGGAATAAGCTAAACGGGCGTAGAAACCCATTGGACCCCTGTAACTCCTGTTCGCTCTCGAGACATTGAAGAATGCATTAGTTAAGCGAGAACTGCTTCGCAAGCAGTTGTTATCTACTGTTGCAGCACTCAGCTAATTTAGTTATAGCGCCCACAATACTGCCAATAAATCAGCGTAAGGTCTGGCTATCGATTATTGATCACCATCGGAAGCCATTCTTCTACAGAATCGTTCTTTTACCTCCTTACCGAAGTTTGCAAATCGTGGACGCGAAGTTACAAAGCGATGCATTTCGAGACTAGTAAAGGTACCGGTCAACTTCGGCGCTGATGTCGAACAGGTTGCAATTACAAGTAATTCTCTTACCTTGAGCTCATCCAAGGATAACATCTTTGCAATGTTCGATGCACAGCGACCTACCGTCCATTTCTGAAACAGCATAGCATAAACACAATCGAACAAACAATCGCCTAAGCCTTATATGGAATTTTCGATTAAAACAAACAATCGTGAGAATTCTAATCTCCGGGAGCCCCTATTCTGCCTTAATGACTCGCATCTGTCTGACAATCGCAACCTACTTAAGTAACTCATTCGCTGAATACAGCCTACTCTGGATAATCGATTTATTCTAAACTTTTCAAAGACTCCTGGGGGTGCGAGGGTTATCCTAAAGTTCCCCGAAACTCCTTCGGCGATTCCCTGGGAAGGATCATTAAATACAACGTCTCAGCGCAGTGAATGTTGCATCCTCACCTTGCTAACGACGACAGCTTTTCGCTCACTGAGATCATCTCCATCTACAAACAAAAACATCCGTTCTTCAGCTGGAACATCAGCCGTCGCCTTTGCATTCATTTTCAGCTTCATTATCAGAATTTTATCCATTTTCTTACGATCTGCTTCACTTATTTTCTGCAACAGGATATTTTTGGGTGGCAGGTTAAACATAAAGCCGCCTCCCTCATTATTTTATTAGTGAATGAGCATTACAAAAACGTATTCATAGTGTCACCGTAACTGGTTTTGCCTTTTTGACCGGTTTCTCAACAGAAGTTGTGGGAGCTGTAAGGGCTGGAACAAGTTGAGGCCGAGGTTTCTCAACTTTTTCGGGACGATTCTCACAGCAGTGTTCATCAGCATGACGATGTCTAGAATCGCGGTCACTCAACATGCTTTCCAAGCCGTATCTTTGTAAGGGAACATACTTCAGGCAATAGTTCCGTTCGCAATAAGGGCAAACGATTTTGATGCTCTCCGCTCCATTGCAATCACTGTAGGAACACAGAAAGTTACGCAGTGGTCCAGATGAAGACGCCACGGCAGCATTTGGGTCGTACTGTTTTGAGTTGTCACATCCATGAGTGAATCGATGGTCAGAGCTACAAGAATGCATCATCTTCAGAAAAAAAAATCGTGGCTGAACAGTAAGAAATTGAACAAAGGGTGAAAGTCACGCCTTATTATGGACGCAAAACGTAGGACATGGACATGGAGTCACAGAAGACTAGGAATTAAAGGAACGGCGTAACTGTATTTAGTACGGTTGGGGTACGGGTCAAGATCTGGCATCGCTGCTTGCGCGTCATTAACGGAATCGTCACGGAGACTCAATCAGACAACCGTGCTATTTAGTTTGAACAAAATGTATCAAAAACGAAAGGTCTTGGCACGAGGCCAACTGCGTTGGCAGATGTCAACTCATGCTGATCACACATTTCAATCTATGCAGACACATCACATTTCACTTCCTATTCATCTTGAGGTGTTAGGTGTTAAAGTAGGAAGTTATTCGAACGCTAGCAGCCGTCATAAAATGATTTTTAAAATCCGAATCTGTTGGGAAGAACGCTGCTTGAAATACGGTTTAACTTCGATAGGAGATGGGTACTACCCAAAGGAAGCAATTTTGGAACCACGCCTTCTTTGCTGAATAACGTAAGGGTAGAGATATTTAACCGCAAACTGACCAAAAACATTCTTTGCAAAGTGGGCATGTAAACGGTAGAAAGTCTGAAACAAAAGAACACGTAAAAGGAAATGACTAATTGGAGTACATACTGCACTTACCCAGCCTTTTACAATTTTCAGAGAAGCATCTACCACCTAGGTCAGGAAGTTCGGCCATACTCGACCCCTGGAAAGAAACTACTTCTCTGGGAGCAAGCCTACATGAATTATTTTAAATGATTACGGTAATCGAAAGGGAGAAGGAAAGCATCTAGGGAATGACAATCAGGGACCATAGGATGTAAGTGCCAAATTCAAACAGAGTAAAGACAATCTTTTGTTTGAAAATCACTGTGGCAAAGAGGTATCGACACAAGGCTGTTGAAAATACGCCTCATCCAGTGGCAACAATGCGACAGCGCCTTCTGTAAGTACAACAAGTACAGTTCAATATCATATTTATTCCCGGTTCATTAAAGGTAAAACGAGCAAATCACAACAAAATCCGATAGACATCATCAAGTTATATTCAATTGTTAAGGCAGATTGTGTCAAGGTGACAACATCAGAAACAGAACCGGTGATTTTAATCATTAAATCGATCGTGCTTACAAATCTGGTAAAACAAGCAACAATAATTCAACAACTTGCAAAGAACTCGACTAGATCCTAAATCCTAAGAATGTTAGGTCGTTACACCGTCCGAGTAATGATTTTTTGCTGGTTTTTTGCATCACCAGTTGCGGACTCCATTTCCGGCTCCCGAACGGAGTCCTTTAACTTGATTTGTTTCCACTCCTTTATACCTTCCGCCATGATATCCTTTTCGTCGAGGGTATCCAACCATGCCACCTGAAAAACTAAGCGAATAAGGATAACATGAATTTCCACAAAACGTCCACAAAACACGAAACTGCGATGTACTATAAAATGGAATCAGTAGACAAAGATTCAGCCCTCTCCCCTAGTTTCAACCCAACAAGATCAGATTATGGTTTCATGAATTACTGCAGCACAATATCGAATATTATGAAAGTCGAGTACGTTACACTCAATGTTGTAACCAGTGCTTCAAAAAACCCTATTCTTTAGTTGGAAATGATTAGCGAGACGAAACTGGAGTACGACGCAGATTCAATCGCGCCGAAGTCGCACCGCTGCTCAAAGAAGAGGACCGTGAGATCATTCAGACGCTATCGAAAACTATTTTAAAACCAATGTGAACCAAGCAATTTTGATTTTTCACGGCTCCATGACTTTTCAGGTCGATATAATCTAATCTGCCACGTTTCTGCAGATCCCATACTCTGAACACGCACAGAACTTTTGCCCTAAAGCATAAAAGCGATTGCGATTAAAAAGAATTTGCAAGAAACAAATGCAGAGTGGAGCCCGATCCGAAGCTGACTGATTTTCTCGCGAATCAGCATGAGATAACAATTAAAAGCAACATTCCGCATGCCCGATGGACAGCTGCAATCTTCAAAAAGTAAAAAAAAAAA
>UZAF01017097.1:22707-54773 GCA_900617895.1 Haemonchus placei | reverse complement strand
GCCGAAACGTCAGCCTAATAAAGCATACTTAAAAACCTCGTGAAGAGTGCAAGAGAACAGTAAACTCAATGATAAAATTACGCCGAGGCTCATAGAAACCCGTACATGAAATTATCGAAAGTTTACCTACGTGCATCTAGGTCGAGAAGTTAACATGACGAACGACACAGCTGACGAGCTGAGCAGAAAGTAACGCGTGAGGAGCATTTGAGAACATTGAGGGAGTAGCAATGAAGTCGAAAAATATCCGGCTGAGCGCTCACCATTTCGACAGCGCGATCCTTCCTGCTTTGACAGATGCCTCTGAGGCATGGACTCTACGTAAGCAGGATGAACATGCGGTCAGCGTTACTCATCGCGCTTTTTAAGGGGTGGTGTTCGAAAATTTCACGATTTAGTGCAAATGGCTCCACAAACGAATGAAGTTCATGGATGCCGTTGCTCAAGCCTAGGAATCAAAGATGAGTTGAGCCGGACACTAAAGCGACTTTGTAGCAACCGTTGGACCACGGTGATTACTGACTAAACGACTCGAGCGAGTACCATCCACTGGGCTACTCTGCCTCGCAACAGAGACAAATGGAGACGTTACTAGCGCTCGCTGAGGAAGTCGATGATCATCAGGACGACAAGTAATACACTGATTTAATAATTCGTGTTTTTTAGGACTTCTTTTCATTTTTCGTACATTTTCATCTGCAGCCACTAGGACGAAATCTCGCAGATATTTCCCGTTTAAATTTCCAAAAAAAGAACTATAAGTAAATGAAATGTCACCCTCACCATATAAATCGGGCACTCAGGTCGAAAAGCGATCACGTACTCGAAAAACGCAGGAACCCGGAGGGCAAGAACACAGAGGATCACCACGCCTATTGTGAGATAACGTCCGTTTTCCCTGGAAGCAGCTTTCTTTGAGTAAAGAGTCAGAAGTGTTTTGAACACTCACCTCACTAGCGACTGAAGCGAGTGAATTTCCGCAACCACAATGAATCTTTCCATTGTTGCGCACAGGACCATGTATGTAGAGGCAAATTGAACTGAAGTTGAAAGGGTCCTGATAGGTAGCACAGAAAGCACAGAAGAATCGGATCAAAATACCAAGGTTATCGAATTACATAGGCTCATGTTGGGATTGTGGAGTATCAGTAGATTATTCAAGAACTTTTAAACGGGATAGAAAACCTAAGAAATCTTCAGGAACGCGATTGGATGGCATACGAAAAGTTCTCTCACGACATCAGGGCTAGGAGTTTTCACTGTGACACTTTGACGCTATGGGGAGGCCATTGTTCCCTAAGTTGTGAAAGGGTTGATAACGACTTAGAAGACGTCATTCCATGAGCAAGTATAAACTACATTTCTTCAGGGAGGTAGATAAATTAAGGCAGTCCCTGTGGTGGAACAGAAAATTGAATGGCGAATCGTATAAGCGATTCGGATGGAATCCAGTCAACATGGTATAAGGAATCTGGATAAGATGGGATTTCATTATAAAGAAGCAATTGCCGAGACTTGAAGTCTTACCCATTCGACTTGTACCAAAGACCAACATCGCGTATACATGCCACGTATGGTAAAGAAATTCGTTCTGATGGTAGATTGCAAGAGCATCCACCGTGAAAAACGGTATGTACAGCAAATCCATGAGAAGATCTGATATTATCAACGGTGAGTGAAAGAAATGCTTCAAAAAAGTAGAATCGTCACTTCACTTCAACATATACGCGAATAAATACATGCATGCATACATACAGTAGCGGCCAAAAGTCTTCGGTGAATCGCTTTTTCAGAACTTTTCGTAAAATTTTTTCTACTTCATAAAATCACATGAAAATCTAGTATATTAATCGAAGGTATAACATGAATACTCACCGCTATTGAAGTGCAATTTGCTATTTTTTACACTACGTTAGTGAGATTTAACCCATTGGCGACCGCGCCTTTTATACTGTCTTCACATTACCTTTTAATTTCTCTTATAAGTAGTTGGAAATGATTGATTCCTGGACCACAATGCCTCAAGATTCTCTAGACGGCTGTGAGCTCAGTTGATACTTGGAAACAGAAAAAAATTATAAGAACACTTGATAAATAATATAAATACTACAGGAGCACGATATGGTGTGGCCCGAAGGCGGGCCACGCGGTCGTCAACGGGTTAACTCAAACTCAATGGAAAATACAGATGTAAGACATCAAAAACATCGATATTCGTCGAAAGGCCTCGACTTTTGATGATAGCATCGCAATGGGAAGGCATCGAGTCGACTAGTTTTTGAATGGCAGACACTGGCACAGCGTTCCCTTCTTCGCTTATTAAGCGGATTTTTCTTCGCCGTTCTCACGAAGTTTGCTCGAAAAACACCTTTCGAACTCTCCCTAAATGTGCTCTATTGGTTTCAGATCCGATGACTGGCTGGACCCTTATAGAAGTATGGTTCGCTGTTCGCTGAAGGCCGCCTTCACAACTATTGAGAAATGTTTCAGATCATTACCCTGCTGTAGGATCTATCCTACTGGCATGTGGTGCTGTGTTCATGGCAAGACGATGTCGACCGTCATGTTCTTGTACTACTCTCTTGTCATCGTGCCGTCGACTTTCAAAATAGGGCCCATCCCATTCGAGGAGAAGGCACCGTATACCATCACACTTCCTCCAAAATGCTTAGCTATGGGTAGGGTGTATTTGCATTGAACCTTTCCTCAGATGGACGTCGTTCGCAGCGTATACCATCGCTTCCCAACTATTTGAACTTACGCCGACCTGTAGAAGGAACTCTACTGCATTCAGTCGACGTCCAGTTGAGCTGACAAGGCGCAAACTCCACTCCATATCTCCTATGTTTTGAACTGATGAACGGCTTTTTGGTTGGAGCCTACCATAAACATCAGCACTGTTTAGGGGTCTTTGTACAGTCTGCTGGTAAACAATAGTGCTACCGTTAGCGCTGAACTCAGCGGCAACATCAGCTGCAGTGAGAAGAGGGTCAGCCCTCGACCGGAGTGTGATCCGTCCGTCCTGGATTGATGAAGAACATCGGTGTCTTCGCGTTCTCTAAGCATGAAGCGGAGTTTCCGACTTGCTAGCATGTGGCAATTGAAGACATTGTCTGCAGTGGGTCCTTCAAAATTCTTGAAGTGACCGTGACTTTCATGCCCGATTCCTTCGTGTCTGCTGCTGCCAGCCGGACTCTCTAATTGTGAGTGGCTACGGCCCTTCTGTGCATGCCTTGAGTGTACAAGTTTAACGTCGAGCACAAAAGTGATGCAAAAAATGCAATTATCGCTAACCTCGCAATCAGAAAAACCTCTTCTGTAGTAGAACCTTTGCGCGTGGTCATCTATTCACCCGTTCTGAAGCCAAAAAGTATAAACTGGTTTGATAAAGGTAAGGATTGACATATCAAAATTTTCCTCGAATCCCTCTACCAGGAAAAAAGTTTCGGTTGAAAAAGCGTTTCACCGAAGACTTTTGGCCGCCACTGTACATACATACATACATATTTGTTCATATAAATATTATATGTAAACATATTACAGAGAGTTTGAAATGGACCATTCTTGTAATCATCATTAATCCATTCTGGCTATTCTGCACATGGAATCTTATGAATCCCCTTACTACTTTCCATGATGAAGAGAAGACTCACCAAATATTGCGAGCACCAGCAAATAGAGCGTTGGCGATCTCCTAGATCGGCATTTTGAGAACAGTCGCTGAAAATTACACCATCATTGAGCATTTCTGAGTTTAAACCCAGTAGTACAAGACACGTTATTCCTTATCTTGCTGATTATGCAAGTCGTATTCCGTTTCATGTTGTGCATCTTATGTTAATCACCAATGATGACTTGTTGAGAGCTTTGAGGAATCACTGCAGAATCCATTTAATCCGACTTGAATTAAAGCGATCTCACCAGAAGGATGCAGTTGCAGACAACACCGGCCAACGCTATCGGAGTGCCAATGTAGACGATAACTGCATAGCGAGCAAAGTCATAGCTCTCGTTGCGCGAACAGTCTTCGGAAGACATCTAAATCTCTTAGATTCGTGCCACTGATATTCAATTCGAACATTAGCAAAAGTCACCTCGAACATTAGAAATCTAATTAGGCAATGGAGATTAATTACTGAAGCTGTTTGTTTCTATTTATAATTAAGGTTATTTATTTATGTGGTACTATGGAATATGCTCGTGTTCTTCATCCTTTCATCTGTAGCTGATTTTGCCGAGCAGCACACAATGACTGGTAACTGATCAGACACATTTTTAGTTATTTTGTCTTAAAATAGCAGCAGTCAGGGAATGTGAAGAAGTTGAAATGCAGCAAGATCACGACCCTGACTGTTTCAATTGTCCGCCTCCAAAATAATCAAATGGAGGAGACACAGCATTATGAGGTAGAAAATGCAAATCATTCTGTCTTGTAGCTAGGCTATTGAGAAGTTTCTTGGCTGAATTTGAAGTCGCGAGCAGATGAATGAGTATCTGTTTGCGGTTGTGTCCACAGAGAGTGAGGCGTTGGAATCTTCTACCATATCCGGCGTAGAGTTCGCAGCATACAATCCTCTCCTTCGTAGAATCATAGCATTACTATGATGTTCTTCCATGTATGACGTCTAGCTAGTATGTCGTTCTTTGGACTGTTCATGAAGTTCCAGCAGCTCACCTAGTCGTTATTTTCAGTAAGCGGTGAAATTTGACTATCTTCTAGGTAGCATTTCAACGAACTCTAAATATCTGGCAAGTATTTGGAAACAATACAGACGAGATGACAGAGATAAATAAGTTTTTTCAGTTTGTTCCTGTATAGAGTTCCGCGCCGTTGCAGGGATGGCGTTTCCTGTTAGTCGTCGCTGTTTCCTTTGATCTATAGCCTTTTCTCACGTCACCCGCCACCCTCTTCCTTAAGACTCCTAAATGCCTTTCCCTGAGCTCAAAGATTCATTGCTCCACTAACAGGGATGAATTTGTGATCTTCGCAGCACGTATCCACGCCATCGGAGACACTGCTCTCTCTTCCTCCTCTGAAGAGGCGCTGCTTTCGTGATTGTCTGACGTGTTCGCTTCTGAACCGGTCCAGTTGCGTTCAGCTACAGACCGATATCAGCGCACTAGTTTCCGCAAAGTGAGTTTGTTTTTCATTGTTTTTGTCGAGAAACGAGCACTCTCTGCCGGGTACATTGTGGGATTTACCACTTTTGCCTACGACCTTCCTTTGAGCTTCCTGTAATTCTGTCGATTGCAGAGATTACAGTGAACTTCTTCTACATTATTCATGCCGATTCTAAGCTACTGCCAACAGGTAGGTTGATACCCGGAGGTACTGCACTCTCTCCATGCCGTATCCCTTACCAAGTACGATTAATGAAGTCATAGTCATAGTGCTTTTGCTACCGTATCCCTTACCGAGTACGATTAATGAAGTCAAAACGAAGGATCGTCTTTGCTGCTCATCGATAAATCGTTTTTTGGTGGGTCCAGTGTTATTGAGGAGGAAGATTAAGCCCACAGATAATCATTGTTGAATCTCAATCCTTAAGTCTATTGCTTTTGCTAAGCCGCGAAGAATGTATGGCCATCTTTCACTTATCGCTCTTAATCACATCCTCCGAGCGCTTTGCAGAGCAATGGTAGGGATAGGCAATTGAACGCCTCCCCCAGATCCAGATAGGACGGGAAGCAGACAACGCTTTTGTCAAGACTTTTCCATCATCATGACTGGGCTATCTATAAATACTCCACCCATTGAATACTTAAGAAGATGAAGAAGAGACGAGCGATTCCGTCACCGAGATGATGGGGTCAGCCGCATGAATGGTGCGCCATGCATCACCCTGCAGAATCAAATGCGACTTTCAATGTGAATCCATTTACGTATGCATTGCAAATAGAGAGAAATACTAAAGATTAAAACGCAGGAGACGAAAGTGTCTGAAGAATTCGCTTGCATACGAATAGCACGATCAAGAGAAAAAATCTTAGAATCTTGAAAGAAAAACCCTGTCTTCATCTAGAGGTTCCATCGTGTTGTTACTAGTAACAAGCAGCAGCCGCTCGCTGAGTTTCATGGTAGGCAGGAAAATCACACCGCGCTTTCTCTGCTTGAACATGGAAACAGTATTATTCCCCAAGGATACCTCACAGTGTTTAGCAATCGCTTTAACGGGCCCCACGCCATGCTTTAATAAGTACAGCCTTTGAGCCCCTGGTTTTTCCAACATTCGCCTTCCGTTGCTCATCCCAACCACCTTCGTCCGTATAAACGTAGGACCAGCCGCTACCTCTTTTGGAAAGCTATTCTTATGTTGGAGTGCCTCGCTTAAAAGCTCATGAAGGGATGAGAAGACTTTTAATATATTCGATATGAAGGCACAGGCAATTTTGAAAAATTGTTCCTTCTTCAAAAATTGTATCATCCGAAAATTTGTCAATGATCAAAAAAAAAAACCAACCGATAGTGTCATAAGTTCTCCATAGGTCCTTCAGAAGAAGAAAAGAACTGATTGCCGTGACGGATGAACTTTCTAGAATGTGTGTTTTTTAAAAATTCATATGTAGTAGAAAAATTATAAAAGGCGGAAGCAGTCCAACAGGAATACGCTGCCACCTTGCTATAAGACGTAAATACAAAAGCAATCAGAACCGAATATGCCCAATGTGAATTATATGAAACATTCCGAATGAGGTTAACTTTAAGGCAGCACTCCCTTTTCATAGAATTCCAGAGTCAACTGGAATGAAAAATGGAGCCAAAATCGGCTTTTTTCAGCCAACGCCTACGTAATGCAGTGTCTTCAACTTGGCGCCGGTTTCCACCGATTTTGGGCAAACACTTCCCCTCAAAAGACATCCTCGATCCCGTCGCACCCCATATCATCTACCAAGGCGGCATTATTCTTCTTCCGGCACTAAAGGTCTAGAGGCTCTACGGAGCCTACGGTTTTTGCTGCCTAAGACTTTTTATCAGCCCTCATTGCAACCACTTTTTCGTCTTCAGCAACCCCACTGTACCCTTCATCATCCAATAAAATACCCAAAACATTCGAGAATAATAATGCATTCAGCAGCCTCAATATCCGAGATCTTTTAATAGCCGTTCCGTTCTTATCAGCTTCTATCAGTGACCATTCCTTCACACCTCCATCCTTACAAAGAGCCAAGCTTTGCCATTAACACAAAGGCGTGACAAATCCAGTGGCTTTGGCTCTTGTCAGCGAGTATCAGCTGCTATCACTTCCTTCCACTTATCATCGTGTTTTTTCAATCGCCAGTATCATCCGCCCATACGCCCCTTGCACTACCCACACTCCCTCCACCCCTTGCCCACAACGCACGCACACACCACCAGACACGCTTTGTGAATTATAGATCTTGCGCGGATTGAAGGAAGGACAAATTGAACCTTGCTTTGAAATGGCCAAGTGCCAAAAGCCAGCATCAAAAACGTGCAGCTTCACTGTCCATGGTCAACATGGGCTAAAATACTCACGACGCTGCACGAGGGTGCTGATAGTCTACGACTGATCAGTCCAGGAGTTTCTGGTAATATAAGGATCATACATCGCGGTGCCCTTAGAGCACAAGTATGAGCTCGTATCTTGCCCAAAAATAAGCTTTTTTGCCCATTTACGCCATCCTCTCGAAAAAAAAAAACGAATACATTCTGATGTCTCTATAGTAGGCTACATAACAAATGGAAGAGAAGGATGGACTTTCATAACATAGATGTCTACATTAACATTATCAAAAATGCCTCTGTAGAGGTGTTAGAACTAAAGAGATTTCCAAAGCCGAACCAGTACGGGTGCGGGTGAAATGTAAGCAATAAGTATTCAAGGGGAGAAGAATGAGAGCTCAGCGAACCTTTTACGTTCTGCAGTTCACCGTTTTGGGGGATAATCGAATTTCGTGAAGAGCCGAAACTTTTTAAAATCTCCCCGCGTGATAAAATGGAAGAATGACGAAGCTTCCAATGTTTGCGTACTTCCTTTTGTGTTGAAGTTAGAATATATGTAGCTTCAAATACTTTATGCGTGATATGGGCTGNCCATAATGGTCAGGAAAGAAAATAGCCGTGCTGTCAAATGGGCAATCGACGAGGTTCCTTTCACTTTGCTCCAAACATTCTCACGTGAACTAACTCAAAGTCGATCCAAAAGAGAGCTTCTTTTTGAAATCGACCATGAAGTTGAGGAAGGTTCCGTTTGAAACAATGAAGCTCAAAACAACTCCGAGAGATGCTCAATCGAGTGTGAGATGTACACACAAAATACTTGACCTTTGATTCACCTACACTGCCACGACTAACGTCTTCTTTGGATACTGTCTTCTCCCAATGCTTTCAAACTTGCGCATTCACGCCATCTAACTTTCCCACCTATTAACATGCCGCTGTGAATCTGCAAGTTTCTGAGCGTAGCCCTTTTATAGAGGCCCACTTGAGCAACCTTAATTTCTAGACAACAATATGAAGTTAAATATTAACATCACAAAATATTATACAAAAGTTTTGCGGTACTTCATGCACTCCTAAGCTTTCTCCAACCTCTACACACGGTTTTGGGGGACTTGACCCACGTATGTCTTCAATTCAGATTGATGCTTCATTGAGAGAAACTGTAATACACGAAAAGAATCAATTCCGTTTGTGAGAAATGCTCCCTTCAAAGGCACAGTTCACGATAAAAATGGTTTCGGAAATATCCCCATAGTATGGATTCTAGGCGTCGCTTTATACGGTACCTGCCTGTATAAAGTCGAAAAACGTTCTATATAGGGCATAAAAAGGGGCCAGAGACTGTATCGCGTGAATGCCACACCCATGATGGACGAGTTTCAAAGGCTTTGTAGGGGTTGCGCCATCTTAAAGAACTCCCATGTCAGAACTTCTAACAACTTGTCATGAGCCATGGCGAAAGAGGAAGGCAGTTCTAGACAATTTCGGCAAAACATAGTCAACCTTTTGCGCAGTTGCAACAACTAAAATCTCGTCCAAATACTCCTTACATGCCATTTCGCTCACGGTATTCTCGTACAAACCCCATTTTCTACTTCCAGAAGGCCTTATTTTTTGCATAGTAGGCGGATTTTCTAGCTTTCTCGCCACCAATGCCCTACTCTACATCAACATTTCCCTCTTAAACTTAAAAAGGGTACATCAAAATTATCGTAAACTGTGCCTTTAAGGTCACTGTATCTGCTTGATGGCTAAGCTCGGAAGCAACCGGAACTTCATCAAATGGCCAACTTCCGGCTATGACACGTCCTTCAAGGGCATTGCGTGAACGAATTTAGAGTCATGAAAGTTTATCATTAGCCTTTAGTGCCATTCTGAGAAGAATTACTCAGAAGGACGGCGAATCTATCCACTTTCTCATCGAAAGCTATTGTATCGACTTCTCACTACTTCTCTTCGGATGGTAAATCACCTCTTTGCGAGAAAATGAAAAATGGACCGGAATCGAATTCCAAAGTTTCATGATCTCAGGAAAAATTAATGAGCAGAGAATTGGCAGAAGAAATGAAATGAAAGATGACTCGAAGCTGGGAAGCGAAGAGACGCAGCAGGCGCGAGGAGGGCTTCAAACAGAGGCGGGACTTAGAGCTTCGTTGCACTTCTATCTATATCCGAACAACATCCCCTCCCAACTTCCCTGATCCACTCTCAATTATCCCAAGAGATCTCGACTCTGGTCATCCTGTGTTGGCGATTAAAAGCTAGAATGAGTGTAGTCCAAGACTCATATGGGATGAAGGACGTCAAATAAACATTGTATCATGGAAATATTATTATGAATGCAGTAGCAGCAGAAAAAGCACTCGCTTGAGCAGGTTTTCCACCAGAACGGCTCTACACACACACGCACGCTGTTGATGTTCGAAAAACTTTGGGAAATCTTATTTTGAGAAGTATGAGGAGGTTGACTGATGAAAAGATTCGAACGCGCAAGCTTCTCTCTGAGTAATGTTGCACTATACATATTTTTGCGTGGTTTCTTCAATTTATATTCTTTTTTACGACTTCATTGAATGTGCTGGCTAGCATATGTTTCAGTTACCTCTTCTACAAGGGGTTTTGACTTTTTGAAAAGAGAGACTAGCGATTTTGTAGCGATCTAGCTGGATCAGGGAAGTGTAGGTACTATTTTTCAAACACACAGAAACCCCATACACCGGGATCAATTCGTGGTAGGCTTTCGAGTGCCTTTCTCAACCTCAGTCACGTCCACATTCAAGGCAAATTGAATGAGAACAATGGATTGAGTGTTCTAATACATGCAAATGAAGTCTATTTGACGGAGCTAAGTTGGAATTGAAAAGCGTGACGCGAAACCTAATGGTCAGACGTACAACTCATCGAGTAATCAGGCTGGGACCGGAAAAATTGGAGAATGGATACAAGAGGTCCCATGTCCTCTCCTCCATACTGGCTGAACATTATTAAATTATTAGCGCGTTACATAATTAATCTTATATTTTGAACTTCAGTATTGGCTTTGGAGTTTTGATCTAAACCATAAATTTCCGTCCCTTTACTGAGCGACCTTGCCAAAGCCATCTTTATCTCGGGCAGCTCTCGATAACTACTGCTATCGTTATGAAGATGTAGAAATGATCTTGACTGATGGTGATGAAGACATTTGGTTACTTATGGGGGATTTTCGGACTGTGAAAATTTTAACTGAAAAATCTGAAATAGAAGAATCAGCATTGCAACGTCAGATAATTCGCTCCACCTAACCTACATCTAGGCAGCACCCAAGTTAAAGATGGCCGTTGCACTCGTTGAGCTGTGCTGCAACCTGTGCAGCTTTCGAAGGGTGAAAGTCTTGTTTAGCACGGGCATGTCCGGGACATTCCCGGAATATGCATGTAATATAAAAGGAAGAAGCCATCCGACTCTATACAGACGCCTAGAGGCTCTGAAGTGAATTCAAGTGGAGAAAGGAAAGTTGTCATTTTCTCTGTTGTTGTGTTCACATTAATAAATGTGGAGGAAAGTTCTCGGTGCTAAGAGAAACCCTTGAAATACGGATGATGGCAGATGATCTTAACTTTCATGTTAACCAAGCGTACCACCTAGGAAGAGTAGGTACGTTGGTACAGGAACAATCTGGGAGGGTGATCCCTGTTTCTAGCCTTCAGGTTCAGGACATTTGAATCATTATGTAGGCCAACTACTCGCTTGGACTCCACTACATACGAATGAGCGCCGCTTACTTGGCGCACTCTATCACGACGTTCATTAACGCTGAAAACGTTGCCCTTTATCCTTCAGAACTAATAAATTCAAGTGATTTGTGATCGACTTGGATACGTGCCTGCTCGGGTCACCTGCGTTTTCGAGTCTTTTCTCATCTTTTGCTGGTGGACTTATAATCAGCCTAGAACGCTGGAAACCCTTCTGAGGGAGCCCGTCTTAAGCTATCTAATCATTCCATTCTCTGGTCAAACACAAATATGCATGTGAGCAATTGATTCCGTTTTCTGGGTGAAGCCGAGTGCATGGCTCATTCGGGAATTTCGGTCGTAGACAGGAAATTCCACTCATACTAATGGCTCAGTTGTCCGTCATTTTACGAGCAAAATCGGAGCGATACATTCGCTCCTATAGTGTTCCTGACACATTGTTTTGACTAAAATATCTTCCAAAAATAAAAGCCAAACAGGTCGCAAGCCCTCGAGCGCATGCATCCTATTTAGCTTTCGTTTCTGAAAGCTGCAACTTCCATGAGGACATGGAATAGGAGTGATGTGATCCTCCTCCTGTTTGAAAAACATTATTACTGTATCTTTTTTGATTTACCATCAATTGAACTTTCAATTTTCACCATTTCTTCCTCTTGCTTTCATTTGGAGTGATTGGTAGTCACATTTTTCAATCCGTAAGAAACAACAAAAGAGATGGAGGAAATCCAACATCAACCAATCTCTGTCTTTCGAAGAGCCTTCTTTCACTTTGTTCTATGTGAGGGTGATAAATGAACAGAGCCGAGTCTGAAAGACGGATGATGAATACGAGAGCATCATAGTACAAGGCAGTTGCCCTTCGACTGGGGACAACGAGAAAACGACGTCGATTCGGTAGCAATCCGATTCAAAACACCACTACATAGCTCCAAAACTATCTCGCTGGTTCATAAATCTTTCATGTTCTTCTACTCAAGTGTTTTTTCTACGCATGGGATATATAGCGATAGAAAAAATCAAAACACCCCCCTTTTCGGAAGACTCGTTCAACACCAAAATTCGGGGAGGCGTACGAAACATGTCATCTCGAAGATAGATTAAAATCTGCAGAAAAAATGAATCTGAACTCTTAATGGATAAGAATCGTATTTTTTTCATTTCGATAAAGCAAAAGCAGCCCTCAAGGGTACAAATAATGATGAAATGATGCATGATCATAGGGACCATAAGATCGGTAGAGACGATTGCCTCATCTCCATCCCTTTTGACCCATGGTAGTGGTTCGAGGCTACGACGACTACCGGAGTCAATTGGACCAGCTTCTCGTTCCTGCTTAGTATGTTGAGCAAATGCTTGCGCACTAATTACATTGACCTTGCACATTCAGTCTACGTCACGGTAGTAATCCTCTAATATGAAAGCCAATGGCTTGATGCGTCAATTAGCTCGTCAGTTTGTTTGTTTGTCTACCCGTTCGGAAAACTTCCTGTTATTACGATTATTATGATAAGGAGAGTAATTTGCAAATGCAGAGCAAGCTGTGTTTCTCAAAGTAGTTGCCTCTACAAGCGTGTTGCTTCATCCCCTCTCTGTGACTTTTCAGAACAGTACCAGACTTGGATCATTCTTCTAACATTTTCTTTCAACCAGGTTTGATAGTGATTGTCGATCTCTTCTTACGGAAGAATCATTCAGCAATTCGAAAGGAAAAGTAGTTACTCCGGATTTGTTCAAAAGAAAAAGATGAATGAGCGAGCCTGCCCAACCCAAAGGTGCTTACTCACAATAGGCTCTTGGTTACCCTGAACCTAACATTTTCACATGATTTTCACAAGACAGTGAGAATGATTCAAGGTGTGAATGAGACACTGCCGGTCGGTCACACACACACGCACACACACACGGGTCGGACACAAAATGAAAGACTGGAATGATGAGCCGTCTGAGCCTCGCCTTCCATCACCTCTCTCGAAAATGATAGGGCAGCTCTTTCAGAAGAAAAGCGTATTCTACGAGCAAATTTGCTCTAGGGAGTCATATTCAGCATGGAAACCGGTTTTGAAAATTAGGTAAAGTGGAAATATCAAACGTGGTTGTATGGTTGTAGAGAATTCAAAGTCGAGAGGTACTGATAGAAAATGTGGGTAACCCGAAACAAGTTCTCCCATCCTGGAATAATGGAATGAAATTTCTGTTGAGGGATACCTCAGTTGTATTTCATCCAGAATTACCCTGTTGTCTACTCCAGAAGGCGGATGCTTTTAGAGAGAGGGACGCTCTGTTCTGTTAAGGGTGTACCTCGCCGCAGTTCACGATGGCGACGTCATCTCAAGGAATCCAGAACCAGCATTCTTCGGGTCCTCTGGAGCAGAACACACTTGTACTCCCTACCACAACTATCATTAGACGGTTCAAAGTTGAACAAGTATAAGCATAAACCCTGTCGTAAAAAAANAAAAAAATATACCGAAACGTAGAGGAAAAAGCTGAATCTTCGCTAGGGAAAAGACTCAGCATGGAGATCAGAGTCGGTACATTCAAAAGATTGAAGAAAGTCTGGGTAAAAGATATGCCTATGGGACATGATTTCATGACTCTTCGACAAGAGTCTTCACATAACAACATACATTATTCACTGCTCAATTGTCAGTTCTCTTCATAAGACAACCCTAGCAGGAATGTAAATTTTTCAGTGACCGCCCATCTACACACAACGTGCTTGAATATTCAAACTCTACTTGGAATCCTAGGAATGCCAGAGGAGTTTTTCGATACCTCCGTTCACAACACACAAATCCGTCCATTTAAAATCGTAGTTTACTGAATAATTGTAACCCATCGAAAAAGATTGTAGGCGCCCTTGAGATCTTTGTGGTTAATCACTGGAAAGTGAGAAACTGAAAGGTGAATGAAATTGTTGTGAAGGATAGCCTGACCCGGGTCCTATATGAAACTTGCACCGAGAGACCTTGCGTGTACAGCAATATGGGATGTCTGAAAGGGTATGAGTGCCTCTTCAGGACACTGACTTACGATACTGATTCCGTGATTAGTCCTAAGCCTCTCAAGGTTACGAGCTCTTCCGAAACTTTTCATGGCAAGCAATTGCAGTGAAACAGGATTTCATTTGTCAAAGTGGTTGAAATGGACTGATCAGGATCTTTTATGCGTCTGAACTTAGAAAAGAGCTTTTGTACAAATAAGGAAAAGGTCGCAGGAAAAAGTCGTAACAAGGTATCTGTAGGTGAACCTGCAGATGGATCATCGTCGAAACCTAAACACAAGGTTCCTTTGATCACGAGAAACCAACAGCTGTGTTTTACGACTTTGTCGGCAGAGAGTGTTCCAAATTAGTATTCAGACGAGACACAAGGGAACACTGTACGAGACAATAGCGTTCATTTGTTGTGGACCCAATCGGATTTTCGATCGCCCAGGGTGCTCTTCTACATGGCAGTCGGATTTCATGTGGAAATTTCAATTTGTACCATAATAGCAACAGAAACTGCTCATTTCAAGTGGGGCGTTCACCTAAGTTTCTAATTTCCAGGGACATGAATTTGGCCGATTACGCTGTATCTGATCACTTTGCAATTAACCAAACGCAGCATAAATTGATGGAGAGGGACTTATATGATTACTCCCACGACTCAGTGCCCAGTGGAACGAAGTTGCTCCAACGATTACTTGGAATCTGATTGTTGTTGAATGCATTGGAGGCACTTTAGGGCTGATCGCGGGACTTTGCCTTCCAATTCCCTCGGTAGCCGATGCTTTCAAAGATATGAGATAGTGGAAAATGGACAGCATCACAGCCAAAATCTCTCAGCCGAATAAGAGCGAATAACAATGATTAGGGCGCCTGGTCGGCTTCGCGTTTCTTCTGAAATTGGTTGAAGACACTTCAAAATTGTAATATCGGCTTGACCAGAATGGCACAGCGATGGGAAATGTCAGCTCGGATGAATAGTAGAGCTAGAGGAATCATATGTTTATGCAAACTCTTGTTATGGAATTGCCAACCGTCTTTCTCTCGTCCCCCGTCCCCCCCCCCCCCCCCCCGCTTCAATTCCCTCAAACAGTGAAGATTTGAAATAACAAGAGGCTATGCGATTAGTACGTCATTTGTGCACTAGTATTCAAGGAAAGAAGAGAGGTACGGCAGAAGAGGAGCACAGAGTAGCGGTGAAGCTTCCGGAGACAAAACGAGTTAGGTTGGACGGCTCATCCGCTTAGATTGGAAAATGCTGTTTCCATTAGGCACCATTGGAACACACGACTCTCTTACATCCAATGACTCTGGAGCTCCCGTGATCTCTGACTTTTGCTAAAGTTTTCGGCGAGGGGAGTATTCGGAGGATGGCAGAATAACATTATCCCTGAGGGAAATCCACTCGATGGACAGCGTTAGGTGTACATGGTCCTTGACTGAAACCATGAACAATAGTATGAAGCATGAGTGCCGCTCAAAATGAATCGACTCCGCGCACTGCCCCTTTCCGGGAGGAGGAGCAGTGGGAGTGATTACCCACTGTCAGGGTGGAAACGATGGATGAAGGTAGCACTTTGCAAGAGATCGGAGAACCAGCTAGACTTATATCTCTGACAAACTTTAATGCACTTCAATATGACGTGTGGAGAGGGCTCCTGACACTTCCTGAAGGCAACAGTAAAGCGAATCGGGTTTCATAATAAATGTGACAGGTGACTTTCACACTTCGACCAGGTGTTTTCTATCTCAAATTTCAAGACAATGACTGATGAGCATTAAGCTTTTGTAATAAATGATTGTCACCTGACGGTCTTGCGGCTTTGTTAAAAAGAGATTTTTCACACACGTTGCCCCTGATTAGCCCTAAGACTATTTATGCTTGAACGTGGAAACCAGATATTACGATACGCACAAATACTGGCTAACAGCGGCCAGTAGCCTCGGGCTATATACTGAGCAAGGAGGAGCTCATAATCGACCTTGAAAAGAGGAAGGGCCGTCCCTGGGGTGTTTCTCCATCTATCATTCGGATTGACTGATCGTTCAGGGGATTTATCTTTCAGAGAAGAGACATGGAAATAGAACATGAAGGGTGTTCTCCCGAAAAAACCTTATCAAGGACAATCCATCCATCATTCAGAGGACAATCACCTCGCCGCCACTGAGATATCCCAGCCGCTCTGTGTGGAGAAATTGCCTTCGTTTTCCAGAAAGATTATCAAAGTAAAAAGCCTCCCGATAATTTGTAGATGTAACTTCCCTACATGATCATTATATCCAAAAGTCGACCGCAGTATTGGGTGAACCCTGCAACCAAGATTATTATTGCCGCGATCGCTCGACTATTACTGATATCTCACAAGAATGGCGATTTGTGGGCAAAACCACAGTCTCGGACGGGACTCGAACCCGTACTTGTCCTTTCCGGGAACCGTGCTCTCATCCCCTACACTACCGAGACCCCGCTTGCCCTCACCTTCTCGTGATACTTATTGCTGATACCGCCCGAACGTATTCATTTCTACGAAATTTCTACTATATACAGAAGTACATGAGTTTCCTAAGAATTTTTTCTTGGAAGGAACTTCATTGGGACTATAAATCAACTCTAATGCAACTGTGATACGGAAACTAATAGCAATGTTCAACTAATAGCTGATATGAACTTATTTTATTTATTTATGCACTCAACTGAGTGCTCCAATAGAGGGAACTGAGGACAGGTATACAACTACAGAAGAGCCTAACCAAGATCAAGATAAAACGAGCCGAGCTGAGCCAGCACTGGACAGTCCGCTGAACTATCAATATCTGTACTAGGGTAGAGCTACGCTACCCTACAATAGCTGAACTGACAGCCTTGGAAAAGAAGAAATCAGATGGCTAGTATTCGTAAGAATAGCAATGTAAGAGAGGTAGATATGCAAGCGGTTTTCATGTGCAACTGTGACGATTGCTTTTCCTTTTTGGAAACGAAGCTTGTTTCCTACTCGTCTTGATTGCATCATGGGAATATGAATTTGATTTAGTCGTTGGTCTCATTCTTATGGATGAGGGTTCTCAGTGTTATTATGGGTATTCGGCTCATAAAATGTAAGTACCTAGCTCTGCCGATGTACAGATCAGAGCATAGCCTCGTAGCATGCAACGCCAGCATATGAGCTGTCGCTGGATATCAAATGCATGCATAGGGTAGGATCGCTCGCTTGCCAAAGGAGAGACCTATCCTGGAGGGCCCTCACCAGGGTAATGGCGCCCCTGCCACTGCCTAATCTATTCTTGCTTTTGTTGTATAATGGACACAAAATATATTCTATCAGATGAAGGCAAACTTCCTCATCAGGTCAATCCGCTGTTGTTTCCTGAATTAGATTCCTCCATCTCATCGCAAGTGTTGGCAACCCTAGGAAATCACAAAGTCCTTGGCGAATATTGAGAAGAAAACCCCCTTGTTCAATTTCCATCTCCATGGTGAGTATGAAATCTGTGGTACCCGTGAACCCCGAGAGGCTCAGCCGATCACACTCAGTCCATTGGAAATTTCTGCTCCAACTGCAAATGCTTGCAAAGAAAACAAAAACGGTCCCAACTATCAAATTTAGCTTGAACCATTCCTTTACAGCTTTCCTTAACCATGCATAATATTTTATAAATTCGTGAAATTGCATCTGTTCATGTTTTTGATCCCCATTTAGAAGATGTTTATAGGGAGTTTCCTTTTCAAGCAAATTGCAGCTGCAAGATGTCTGGTGTGCATTCATTTTGCAGTATATTGCCTTCGCCAGCCGAAGTCCGCCTCTGCAATCATTACGCATGAAATGGAAAAGGTACTGTCCGGATCGGCATTTTCAATTGTACATGCTACTCGGCATCGCCAACTGATATGTTACTCTTCGCCACAAACAACAAAAACTTTGAGTTGGAGAAGTTAGTAGCATCCGTTTAAGTTGGCAGGACAAGGATATAATCGCGTCTCCAGCTCTGAGCTCTCTCTTCGATGATCTCTGAGTGGAAAATAAGATTGGGCTCTACAGGGACTGGTAGTTTCACTTGGCGGTTTCGGTAGAACCACTATTCAAGGGCAGAGTTCACGATAATTTTGGGAGACCTAGGTTAGACGAGTATTGGAAATCATTGTTCATGATAGGACAAAAAAAAAATGCGAAGAAAGTGCGGCAGTCGGCGTGGTTAGAGAAATATTAGACATTAAAAAAAGAAATAAAACTAGAGTTTGGACAGAATGTAACGACAGAAGTTGCATGGGAGGGGTATTTGGACGAGCTGTTCGAACGCGCGAGCCATTGCATACATATAGCGCTTTTCACTGCGCCGTCTATGTGCAGGGTGTGTGTCAAGTCGTGCGTCCGAGGGTGCGCGCGGCAAATTGGCGGCGAAGTTCGTGGCGAATTTGGACGACTCCGGCGCCTATCGTTGGGGCCCAAACCTGAAGTAAAGTAGATTAGTAATGTCAGCTAATCCTACTGTTCTACTGTACTTCGAAATTGGGCCCAAATAATAAGCGCTAAGGTCGTCAGAATAAGTATGGGTTTCGCCGCGCAATTTGCCGCGCTCACCCTCGGACGCACGACTTGACCGTCCCCCCTATGTGCAAGGCGTGGGTTCAGGTACGAATTGTGCAACCTCTACAGCTTTCACAACGCTTAACAACTCGTCCTTTGGGTGTCACATGTTCATAAAAGACTCTGAAAGGCTTATAACTGAAACAGAAGGACAGCCTACGGCAGTTCGCTGAGGTAATTAAGGTTATCCAGAAGCCTATCCTGCTGTTCCTGAGTGTCCTATAAAATATCGCACTTTAGTATGGTTGTGGAGGCGTTGGGGAAGTAGTCACGAAGTACTCTGTACTGAAAAAGGCCAAGTCCAGGGAAACAACAGTCAGTAAATCTTCCTACCGCTCTCGTTAAACGTTTAGACAAGCCTCACACTTCTGATGCCATGCAGAAATTAGTAGAGGGCAATTCATTGAGAATTTCTCGAAATTACCAAAGTGATATCTGTGAAAGAGAATTCCTCACATGTGACTGGCGTTCGTTATCATCGAATATGTGAGTTTTGCATTTCACACATGGGAAAGGCTAACCGGGCGAGTAATAATTTCAGATAAATAGGCCCCTTCTGAAGTCACCACGTGAGACACGCTTTCTTCCTGTTTTTTTATCCGAGATTCAAGGAAAGTAAGAAGAGTTTCGGTCGCGTTCGGGTTGATTTCTGAGAATAATGTGCATTCAGGATCAAAGATAGACTGGTTCACGAGCCTCCCGTATCCTTCTACACCTGAGCAATCTTCTTGATGGTTCCTTCCAAATTCTTTTGTAAAAATTTGCTTGTACTTCTATCAAGATGGAGGCAAATTGCAAAAAATTGTGCCTGCCCCAAGTATCAAAGTTCGCTCGTGGCTACCATTTGCTTTGAGCTCAGTCCGTACCCCGTTTCTGAAATGCCTACACCGTGATGGCGTTAAAAATGAAAAATGAAGGGGTCGCTGTTGTTTAGAAGATGCTTAAAGTTTCTATGTTCGGGGAGCTTCAGTAATCGTCTGATGCTTACAATGTTTCCGCCGACTACTTCATACCGTCCTGATGACACGGTTATTCCTGATTATTCTTCTGAAGTCATCCTCTTCATACCTATTCACAAACACATTAGCGTCCCGACAATGGATTATACGTCATTTTTCACTCAGTGGACCTGTTTATAACTTTGTTCAAGCTTGAATATTTGATAGCTCCACACAGAAAGGGTCTCAAGGGAAGTAAGCAGTATTTAGAACCTTGTACAAGTGTAGGTTTTTACTCTATGGAACTCCAACGAAAACCGAAAAGATTTACAAAAAAAGGAAAAGAGAAGCGAAAATCGATACCAAATGGTAAGTGACGGAGTGATCTTTCTCACTTCATCCTCAGGGATAGCATGATAGACCTATGTGAATCGCGGAAATGGAATGTATTTGAATGAAAATTCGATCCAATCCAAAATACACTGCTTCACATGATCTTAAGTTTATCTGATATTTCTAGAAATTCGCAGAAAACGTGTTTTTAAGGAAATTTTGCAAGAAGCTATGCTTATCCAGAGTAGGAGTTTCGGTATTAACACGAACTGTTTGAAACGAGCATTTTTTCTTCTGTGACTTTTATTAAAAAAATCCTACTATGCGAATTTTCAGAATCCCTTCAGGAGGACTAATAATTATGCAAAGCAGTGTACATTCCGCTCGCCCTAGTGTAAGGGAAGCACAAGTTACGTGTTGGAGCCCCGTTCGAGACCGAAGTTTTGTTCATAATTCGCCAACCGTGTGAGACTCTCGGATCGCGTCCCGCGGTTATATAACAGCAGCTAGCAAGACAACAAGTCAAAGCAGCCTCACTCTCAATCTAGCAGTATTCTATCAATGTACTGCAAAATGTGCATGCAGATGTAAGCAAAATAGCCGCGATTGCAAACAACACGGAAGACGTACCTATTGCAAAATAAATACTTAGGCAGCTTCTTCGGAGAACCAGTTTATGTCTCTATTCGAGATTGCAGAAGCGTTAGAAAGCATGCTTGTGCTAGGCTGAATAGGCAGGTTAGCGAACATTGTTGACATCCTTTTCACGTATTGAGGATGGTCGATACTGATTATTATGAAGTATGAAGTCACTTAATTAAGCTCGAAAGCTAGTCTTCAGGTCGTCGAAGTTATCCGTCAAGAAATAGATGCTGCAAGCGTCGAACAGCAAAATGATGCTCTTACTTTTCCGGAGATTGTCCTTTGAAGTAAGTCAGTACTTGCGAAACAGATGATTGGAGTCTGTTTTGTCTGCAAACCAAATGAAACTAACTGAATCACCGAAAACTCGCTTACACTTCGTGTCATCAGTTTTTCCAGCTCACGTGGTACCATAGAAGCCAAGGCCAACAAACACAAACTACAATTACATAATAAGGCGACAGTGGATGAAGTCAAAAATAAAATGATAGTCAAGGAACCTGAACCTCCCTCCGAATATCGTACATAATCATCTATTATCATTCAGTTTGATTCAGTGGTCAAACATTTGTACATATGTAGGAGAACGTCAGAACGATCCAAAAATCGTAACAACAACACAACGTCGAACTTTCCGAAAAAAGGGCCTTCATAAACCAGATCCGCTTACAGTGGCATTGAACGACCTAGAGCAGCCCTGGGGGCCTCATTTCGAGCTAATTATTCGATAGAACGCGACATTCTGCCCGGCTGATTTTTCATTATTTTTTCTTTTCATTTTAAAAACAAAGATCAACAAAATCCTATATTCCCTTAAGTGGGGATAAAATGAGTGGATACGTAGTTTCTCCAGGTAACGTTTTGTTGTTTTTCGAATCCATTTTTTAAAATACCACCTTATTAATTCAACTGTCTCATTCTTCCAGGTCATACTAATAATTCGTCATTTAAAAAATGCAAGGTCAAAAAGCAAGATGAAAATGTCTCTAGACTATAAAAGGAAACCTAGACAAGCCTGACTGCTATCAACCGAATTGTCTGCTGTAAGTAATCACATGCTCTTCAAACCCATCTTCGCCATTGTGTTCTGTCGTGCTCCATGAGATTGACAGACCACAGGATGAAGGAGAGTTATGGGAAGGAGACTGGGTACAATTAGTTTCCTAGACACACTCACAAGACTCATCAGAATATTCCAATGTAGCAGTGAATACAATATATGATTGGGCCTTGCTTTTATCGGTTTGAATATAGCCTTTGAACATGGCGGAAAGCCGTCATCTGTGTCAAACAGCCCAGTTGTTGCTTATCGACATACAAGTCTATTTCGTGAATTAGGCAACAAAGTTACGGTCAAGAGAGCTATATTGTGCAGTCAACCGAAGTCGCTATCAAGAAGGGAAGAAAAACAGGACGCTATCATTCTGCCCAATACCATGCCATACAGGAGGCGAGGTACAGTAGCGCTCAAAAGTCTTGTGTGAAATGGTTCTTCAGCAGTACTTTTCAGTCGTAACTCCTTTCCTACTGGATCTAATCTTGCAAAATTTCTATGTTTGTAGCGTGGGTGTATTGTNTATACTTACCACCATTAACTTGCAATCTGATAATGTTCCAGATATTCCAAAGAGCATGAACTCAAAATCGACTGAAAATACAGATGATGGTCCTTATAGAATCTCTTTATTTTTTGTCATGTCTAAAGTGTACGAGCGGTAATGCCGAACACAATAGATGAGAAAAACGCACATAAGGTGCGAATAAGTGCAGACGTAAACAACTTTAGTTTTAGCAAAATCTGCTACCGCAACAAACACCTTGCTCTATCTGTGGATATTGCAGCTTTGCAGTCAAAAAGTGTTGGATAAAGTAAAATATTCTCCAATTAAACATATCCAAATTTCGCGCGATTTGGTCTGCTAAAAAAAAGTTATGAACGAAAAAAGTCAAAGCATTTTACCGAAGACTTTTTAGCGCTACTGTATATACTCTGGGAACAGACCGGTTCGTGTATCTGTTCTGTGCCGCTTTTACGCGTAGCGTAAGGAATATCTCTGAATAATGTATCACTATTAATGTTGGGAGACCAACTTGACGAACGGCTTGGCTCCAAAGCAGAGCAAAGAGAATTGAGCTTATCATTTAGTTAAAGATTGAGGAAAGAAAGATGTCAGCGCTATTCCACGGAAAACAGATCTGATTTTTATGAAGTAAGAAGAGAGTCAGAATCTGAGCTCCTTAAACGACCCAGGATCACGGATGATGCTCCTCACCTAGCAACGGATCAAAATTTTAGTCGGATACGTTTTGCAATCTTATGACCTCGGAAGCTCGAGCAAACATTAACAGGCCTGATAGTCATACTTCTGAATTTGTGGAAACACTTTCCTTCCGTCGGGGAATGAATAACGCGCTTCGTGTCTCTAAAACTAAATCATGCTCATCACTCTTTCATTGCATCGATGACGGGTTTCAAAAGCGATTTTGTTCGCCATAGTACATTGAGTCTTGAGAATGCGAGCATCTTCGTTCATGGTTGTTTATTACTGAAAAGCCCGGAAAATACCTTGCACAACCCCTTTCTGCCCTGATTGTACAGGACCCTCTCCAACAATCGCGATACTTGCGCAAATCTATGTGAATGAAAGTGTACAAGACATATGGGCAAACTTTTGCGAGGAAATATCCACTCTTTCCAGAAAAAGATTTTTCCATGTACGGGAAATGAGAAGAGGTAGTATTAAAGGCATGAAAGCGAAAAAGATCGAGGACGGGCTAAAGAAACAAAGATGTTCACTACGGCATAGTGCCGATCAGGTTTGGATGAATTTAGCTTCTGCAACAAAGATTCACATTAATCCAGACAAGTAGGCAGCAAACCTCCTGGTCCCGTTCCTCTATATAGGAACAAGGGTGGAAGACAAAAACTGAGTGTACATTTGGTGTCGATCAAAGCGTTTCGAGACTGAAGCTCTTCATTCAGTCCGTTCACATTAACGAACTCGCTCTACCGTCTTCACTATCAAATCTATAGAGGCAATAGTGGAAAATTTTGAAAAGTGTTTAGGCTGGGGACGCCTTCAACCTCAGTTTGTTCAAGAGAATCACTGGAAACATTCTAAATAATCATGCTGCCCATTGGATGGTCCCTGAAGAGCAAGTGAAGAGTGAAAACGGAAACTTGGAGACCTAAAAAATGTCCAAACACAAAGACAAACTGATCGAGATGGATGATTGAGGTGAATGGGATGCTGCCTTCAAGAGAGACCAGTTGCTTAGCACTCAAGCACATCATTCACTGAACACATGATCCATCTTTTCACATCAATCTAGGCCTCGACCACATCCTGACAAAGGCAAAAGAAAAACTTTTTCAGTAATGTTTTGCGGAACACTAGGGAACAGCTTCAACAGAGCCGTTTTGACCCTACAAGGAACAACAATCTTCTTGAAAGCCTCCCAACTTATGAAAGGCTCACGTTCGTGGATGTTAGAAGCCGATATCGTGTGCAACATACAACCAGCTAACATATCAGCAAAGAGAGTCCACTCAGTTCTTAATGTAATTTGTTTGAATTGTAGAAAACGATAGGCAGAGGACCTACATATTTGGCCTGCGTGCTCAGCTGCTTTCGTAGAACGCACTGCAAGAATGAACATTCAAGATGGGGAGGCCCCGTGAAAGGGCATTTTGAATAGCTGACTGGAGAAGGGTTTTTTCTTTCACTTTCGTGAGACCTTTTTGAAAATTCTAGAATGTCATTCTATTCGACGACGAAGGTACTCAAAAATGGTTAACTAAATGGGGCCTGCTATCAGCTTAGTGTTACTTGTTTCTACCAGAGCTGTCTTAGTTCTCAACGAGTAGCTGTATGTTCAATAAAAGGACAAAGTTCCTGGCGTCAATCGAGTTCAATCGTGGGATGCGCCTTCGTATTCGGCCTCTATCCGGAATCGTAGTGTCCTTCTGAATGTTTACGTGGCATACACTACGACTTGCGCTGGCCAGCCGATATGCAAGTCAAGGCTCTTACCCTCTCGAGTGAGTCTTGAACCGTTCACTGACCCCGGAGGGGCGGAAGGCTTGGTCGACCTTGGTGAGTTCCTAGCCGGGATTCGATCGAGATCACTACTAGCGGGCCGTAGTTTGTGATAATGCGCTACATGGCCCTTCACACCTCCAATGCGAAAATTAGGAGCCGCTATCACATATAAACGATGGGACTGCGCAGAATCTGAATTTTTGAAGTAAAAATTGAAATTTCTCAACATTTCCGGTTCTTTCAGTAGCACCATCGTTCGCTTTCTTATATTACACAACTGTCACTCTCCCTGCCAAAGCTGGACTACTTGGTGCGAGTGTTGTCCCGTTTCTTCCACGCAGAGCGACAAGAGTCATCGATCATTTTCATTTCAACTGGACTCCAAATTTTAAAATTTCGTTGCGTACAAAAACGTGACTTCTTCTTGGACTGTTCTAGTGAAAGTGAAATTTCGTGAGCTCAGAATGTTGAAGCTTCTAGCTTTCCATAGGGTGAACGAAGTGGGAACGGAATTAAACGGCATTCAAAAATTCTTTTCACTAGGGCAAGCGTCTCAGCACGTTACGAGTACATCGGCATACATCGTTGCACTCATTTTTACCACGTCCGTAGGCACTACTTGTTATTGAGGAACAAATGATAAAGGCGGATGTCTATTGGTGATGTCATAATCTAATCGAAGATCACTAATAGATGAGAACCGTCACAGAGGAAAGCCTACCCCATGAACGCGATTCCTGCTTGGCTGAATGTTAGTAGGCTTCGATTCCTCCTAGAGTGTCTTCTTTTTCTTTCAAAAAACAACTTATCAAAAGCCGTTCACCATCACTGGCTGATCCACTGTTAACCTTTGCCCGGCAGAATGCCCTAGACAATGCAGTCTTGTGAGCACACCAATGAGATCCACTTAACCTGGGACCGACCATTCGTGTAAGTAGCGGATGCTCGCAAAGGCAATTTGTTCGATATAGTCGAGGCAGCACATTTGCTGTGAAATATGGCCTCTATTACAGTGGGGAAACCATGCATTTCATTACTTCTTTAGTCGAATTGAAGGGAATAATGAAAGGGTGACCATGGAATATCTGAAGCAGAATCTACCGCCAGGCTGTAGCGGGGCTGAACTTTTATTTGTGACTGGATCCAACATGCTGTTTTGACTCAACACAGGTATACAGACGACGAAAATGACGACGGAATGAAGGGAATAATGTGAAGAGCCTAGTATTGATGCCGAATATTTTACTTTAGAATCACAATTCAGCCATCCTGTTTGTAGTATAAGCATGCAGTTCTGATAACTTACGTTTCCATTACGCTTTTTGTGGGCAGGGTTTTTGTTGACGATGCTACAATTGTTACCAACTACAAAAACCATTCGACACAGCATTACTCAGAGCCAATAGGCACAATAACGAGGATGTGTATATAAGCGATTTGGAAAGGTTACAAAACCAGTAAGGAAGAAGAAGTACGGCAATGAAGCAAAGCGAGGTGCCTTACATTAGAAAGAGCATGTGACCGATCGAAAAGTGGGATAGGAAGGCGAGATCCTGCTTTTGAGAGAAGTCCCCTTCAATTGATATATGACAAGTTGGAATTGCAGCAATTAAGGCGGCAATGTGAAATTAATGGACACCTTCCGGTCTCCTGGTTCAGATGCCAAGCGAGAGCTGCACTCTTCGGATCCTTCTAGTTACCCTTTCTCTATAGGTTGAAATTCATATTCATCAGTAGAATGCGGAGGTGGTGCAGTGGGAAGTGGTGCACTATATCACATGGTCGGGGGGTTCGAGTCCCCGATCCATATACGCCTAGGCCAACCAAACCTTCCATCCCTTCGGGGACGGTTAATCGTTACCAGATTCGTCTGGGAGGATGAAAGAACTGTCTGCACATACATCGACTGGCCACCGCAAGTCATTGTATAGACCATATTCGCACTCATTATGCCGCTGTGATTTTGAATGGAATTCGAGTGCGGGGGCGCATCTCTCAGACGGGATTGATTAACGCCAAAAGACTTTATCCCTTATCCCTCATTCACCAGTAGACCGCTGATCTGCTCATCCGTCTCTCAGCAACTTTTATTTATAACATCCACTTCTTGAAATTAATATTATCGACCCCTCTTTCAGAACCATTAGCAATAAATGAGCGGGAGCTACCAGTGCAAGTGCGGGGTCCTCCGTATACTAAGTGGTGAAGGCTGCCCCAAGTTAGAGTGTCTCCAAAAGTAGTTTTTTTTGGCTTTTCATGAGTGAATCTTGAATCCCCACAGGACCACAGCTGCAAAGAAATGAATCAACTAATTGAATTAATCCATATAAACAGTTGACCAACTCGGCTCATAGTGGAGAGCGCCTTGGGAGAAGACTATTGGGAAATCAGTGAGAGTGTGGGTCGAAGTAAAACTTTTCCTGAGTAATTGCTTCTTGAAATGAACTGACGGCTAAAAGTGACTAAACGTAGTGTAATCAAAGAAAGTGCGTCTAATATATCATCTGTAAACTCAAAAGATATGCTGTATGAAGTATAGAACTGACAAGAGCATCAACACGTATTCACAATAAAGCTCCCTAATCAGTAGTGGATAATGACGAAAATCGAAGAATCAAAAATCCAATTCCACGTATTGCGAGGGCTAGGCTCATGCCTAATTATTGAGGACGCTTTTCAATAAATTCTATTCAGAAACTGATAAAAAACTGAACAAAGACATGTCGAACACTGCTCCTCATCCAGGCAGACGGTCGACCCCTTGTGTGAATAAGCTTCGAATCTCAAAGGTGATCCACGTGTCGACATTGACCATCACAAGTCATCCACTCGTTATAATTTCTTTTCGCTAGCCAACCTTTCAACGAAAAATTGTCGCAATAATCCACAAATCCGCAATTCCGTGGCCGAATATGACGGATTTAGGAGCAGATCCCATTCCTTACATGGCTTCGGCTATATGAAGATGAATTTTTAGAAGAATTTCTGTTGAGGAAAGGTAGAAGATTATTTCTATAAGTATCCCGAATTCAATATTCAAGTTGTACCGAGGGAAAAGAAGTCGCGAAAGAAAGCCGCAATATGTGCATCAACGCATCAACCTAATAATTCTAAGAAATAAGCCGGTAAGTTGGAAACTAGGATAGTGGGAAACTAGAAAATGCATGTTTTACTTATTTCATGCTTGAAAAAGATTGCTGACATCATTGAGCGATATGAATGAGCCGGGGCTACTTTCAGGAGTCCGTTTTTTGATGCTCTGAGTTCTTCAGCATAACGTATCATGTGTCTGCAAGGTATAGTCCACTTCCTTCGTTCTTAGCGCTTTGACTTAGGGCAGAAGGGGTGTTGCGTGATCCGAGATTCAAAAAATGAACTGATGCCGCTGAGGTCGATCAAGGGACAAGGTTGTCTGCATGAAGTTCACCGGGACTGACTGAATTTAAAGCGGCAGCTATTCTGATTTTTGTCGCTTGAGAGTATAGGCGGAGCACTATTTACATGCAAGGTCAATGGCTATATCCCGGATCGAAACCCGCTTAATCCAACCTAACCTTCCATTTTTTCTTCCAACCCCGATTAATTGGTAACAAACTCGTCTGCGGGGATAAAGACAGTGATTTGTACATCAGTTGGCCACTGCAAGTCATTGTATAGGCCACATACGCGTCCAATACGTCTCTACAATTCTGAATGGAAGTCGAATGAGGAGCGCGTCTCTCATACGATATTGATCAATGTCCGGAGACATTAATACTTATCATTGGTAGATTGAAAGAAAACAGAGATACGGCTCAACTTTGACTCTTTGGCAAGGTTTTGAAGTAGGTTTCCCCGCTTTTTCAATGTGGAGCGTTGTGGTCTTCGTCTTCTTGATGACGTGCGGTATGATGCCACCCTCGTTTTCACCATAATTGCCTAGAGTACACACTACTTGCCCTTTCCGGACACTCGAACTGTCATCTATTTACCTCTCAAAGAAACAATTCAATGGAAATTGAACCTGCTATGGGAAATATGGCTTTCGTTATGAATTGAAACCATGATTTTGAAACCTTTCAAAAAGTGAAGAGCAGAAAGAGGCTACCAATTCGGTAGGATTATTGCAAGGGTGTGATAAGATTGATGCGCTTGTCAGGAATCCCAGTCTTAACCTGGACCTATTTTTATTAGAGTTTGATGGAGCAATTGAAAAAGCCCTCCGAAATCAGCGATTCGCAAAGGAGTAATGTTATGTTATGACTCGGTCAGATGGCACACGTTTTTGGTGACTTGGCAAAAATTATCGAAGCCTGGCTGAAAGTTAATGCTGCATCAACCATACATCTCTGATCTCCATCCAAATTTCACGTTCTGCAGTTGTTGCAGGACTCCTTCATGGGAAAACTTTAACCGAAGACATGTATGCCATTTTGTGACACAGTTTTTTGGCCAAAGAACAGGAAGTTCAACGGGAGAATAGTTGTGAAATTAGCAGAAGGATGGCAAAAAATAATCTTAGATTTGGGTGCATCTCAGACTAAGGTTCGTTCCGAGAGGATAAAAAAGTTTCTTGTTAGATGCTCCAAATAATAATTACTCTCTTATCAACCTAATATATGTACGAGGTTTTGTCTTGGAGAAAAGCGCTGTTCATACGACGGTTTGCCCACAGTGTTGTCATCACTTACCGCAGTACGAAAGCACGGGCCAGAGAAGAAATCAATTTGAATACTTTCAGAAATGACGAATGGAGGAAGGCGATTCGGATGGTCACAATCATATGCACATAACGTCACTCGAAGGATTTGGTACTTAGTCTGACTTGTAGCTTATGTTCTCTTTGAAGCTGACCAACAGAAGAGCACTATTACAGGCAGGAAAAGGCTGCAACAGTCTTCTGCTGGTACGACCTCCCTTCTGCTGATGTCTTAAACAAGATTCAATTTTAAACGAGCATATGTGAAACCACTTTCTATCTGCATGATTCTGTAAGCAGACCTCTCGAACTGCTGAGAAGGAATTTGCAGCAGTTCCAAATTGCTCCGATTCCAAAAACATTTATATATCGTTTCATACATAGTTATATAAATATCCCGACAACGAGAGCTGGTCCTATGTATTATGCTTTCAATTTCATCTTTGAGATCTAAACTTTGGAAGATTGCAGCTGTGAACTTCAAAGAATTCCATCAAGAGTGATTCGTAGGCAGATGTCAGATTGGAGAGATTCGCCAGCAGTTGGGATCTAATAGCAATTTAAAATGTTCTCCAATTCCAATTCTTGCCATCTAGCTCTCTGCTTCAAGATCATTTCACGTCGTTGACCTTTCTTTGCTGGACCTCACCTTTCCGAGAAAGCGTTGCTGTCAGCATCGGGCTCTAGGGGTGATACTAAAACAAACACTTTCCTTAGCCATTCGCTTTGCTAGAAATATTAATGTAGCATCCCACAGTTTTCAGGCAGATTCCGATTCCTCATCTGGAAAGTCACTTGGCACAATCACCTCTCCTGTGTGTTGCAAATTCACGCAATGAGCGACGTAAGTGACGTGAGCGGACTTAGGGCCAGTAGAATCAACAATTAGTTTAGTCTAAAAACCGCCCTGAGATAGGAGAAGATGATCAAAGTTAGCGAATAGTGTCGTATGCGCAGTGATCAGCAGAGTAGAAAATTGGAACGCACATAATCTTCTGCGACTTCTGACCTCCATCAATCACACATATAGAGAAACCATTTTTCTTTCGATCCTCACGATTCAATGTATTCACAAATGAACACATAATTACAAAAGGGCTAACTCTTGAAAGCTGACTGATGCAAGTAGTTCCTTTTGCGTACATTGAGTCAATAGTCAAGTGCATCACTTTGACTTAAAACGACAGCAGCAATTCTGGGAGCCAGCGCGACTCAGTTTCATTAGGTCTCCCAACTATATATGCTGCACTGTAATCATACAATCGGATGGTAATCAGTTGTGAGGCGGCAGATCTCATAGTATTGGAAATTCAGTACTTTATGCCTGGCCTTACATTTCTTTGAAAGCCCGGCCGCATACGGAAGAGTGAGCCAGCGATGAAGGGTCTTGGAACCCTTCTTTCAAGAGAGCTAAGGAATAGGAATAAAAACCCCTTCTCTAAAGACGGACATGCTGCGAACTATTCACGTTATTTAACTGGTTATTCTCGTCTGATTCGAGATCTCGCTCATTCCAAAGTCGAGAGCGGAATCGTTGGTTAGTTTAATGGTCTCGGAAAATGCATCTTATGCCCATAACGGGAAGCTTCAGGTACAAAAAAGTTGCTGCACTGATTTCGTATGATTTTCGGTTCATGGAGGCAGCAATAATCACAGTCACCATGAACTTGGAATGCAGAGAAAGACAAATCAGTTTGACTGTGCACAGAAGCCAAAAGCTTAGAAGCGCTTTCTCTCTGAACGTACTGTATGAACATTTCGATCATCTCTCACGCAGATCCGATAACCGCATAACCTCTGAATCGTATAAACTAGGCAGAAGCACTAGGAGAATCCCTCACATTTTTCGCTTCTATTGTGGCCCAGAACAAAGGGTAAAAATCGATCAGTCGACGCACCCGAGGCTCAACTGAGAACATAGGAGCGAAAAATGTGCTTTATTAGGCGAATTCCCTGGAAATGCATAGATGTCCACTGAAAAATTCAGCCTTCAATCATGTCTATTGGACTCTTGTTTCCACAAAGTAGACCGATCGCAGTTCCGTTCAATTCTTTATATGCCCCCCACCCCACCCTCCTTCCCCCACCTTCCCTTTTTTCTCTTTCACGCTTCGAAAAATTGCTTCAAGAAATACACACTTTACTATTTATTACGGAATCAATTCATATTCAAATGCCGTATCATGGCTTCATTGAACTTTCCTTCGTCATACTCCACCACGTTTTTCCGATCTTCTTCGACAATTCATCGCGCCTTCGAATACAAGGGTGTCCTCTCCTTCTTCGGTCCACGTAGTCATATGGAATCCATGTCGTGATCACGCGAGCCCATACGTTTTCGTTCATTTCACGTATCTTTCTAGCCCATATGAGTTTTCTTCTTGAAGCCTCGTTTATCCAGTCTCTGACTTTCGTGAGTGCTCTGATCCTTTCACAGCTCCATCGGTCCAGCATGCGCAATCCGAGCATCCTCCTTTCCATCTTTCTTTGGGCTACGCACAAACTTCTAATATCAGATTTCCTTAAGGACCTTGCTTCCGCTCCATAGAGTACGGTCGGGGTTACACAGGAGTCGAATGCTTGCTTTTTCAATGGGAGGGGAACCGTTCTGTTGCAAAGGATATATTGAAGTCTTCTGAAGGCATTCCAACCGCATCGAAT
>UZAF01017097.1:0-13982 GCA_900617895.1 Haemonchus placei | reverse complement strand
CAGAGTCGTTCGAATCACCACGCACTTCGCCGCGCAATTTGCCGCGCGCATCCTCGGACGCACGTAAGTACCCATACCCTTATCCTGGTCTGCAATAGCTCGTCAACAACTAACACCACTGAAATAAGAGGGCGTAGACAGCGTCAAGATCTCCTCGGAATGTGGTGAGTGCGGTCTGGCGCTCACGGCTTCTGGCTCATATCCGTCGATGGAGTGAATAGTTTACCGCAGTATTGAAGTTTGGGTAACTCAGCATTGAGCACGTATGTAAACAACACAGCTGACCGATACGACTTTGCCCCACGGCCAGCTACCATATGGAGAATGTTTAGTGCACACGTACGATAGGAATGCCGCTTTATTTTTATTTTTCAACATAATCGAGAAAGCCTATCCTGGTGCACACAATGGTGTATTAGCTCCCAGTGGGCGATTGGTTCACAAGCCGATTTTTCTACTCAAAGATGTTTGATTAAAACATCGTCTGCGGATACGCGTGTGTTACAACCTCGAGCAAGGAAGCAAGGAGATGGCAGCTCATAGAAAATTGTGACGGACTTTGCAAGTTGTACCATTACTGATCCAATGCCTGGAACAGTGTCAGTGCTTTCGAGAAGGAGATGAGAGAATCGAGAACAGAGAACGGCATGTATTTAATGTCAGGGATAGTAGAGAGCCTACTTGAAATCCATGCCGAATTACCAGGAAACTGCCGAACTACCAGAGATGGGTTTGAGGGCTCTAACAATACTATAGCTAAGAACTTGCATAAAGTTGCATTAAAGCAGGCATTGGCTCTTACCGAAGTGAGATGAAATTTGAAGAGCGAATGATGCTAAGACATGACACTGAACTATACGTGCACCAGCTCGTTGACCTTGCATTGCGCTCTCAAGGGGTTCTTTCAACCAATGTGAATTTCTTGCGCGGTGACGCATGGCCTCATGTCGTGAAAGCTATACGACAGCTAATCGAGAAATTGTGCTGGAAAGTTCTGAATCTCGAGCCGCAGTTCTGAATCTAGTCCAGATCTTGTGCTCTCGGGAAAGAATTTGAGAAACTCAACGACGTCAAGGTTGTTTAGCTTTTTCGAGCTGTCACCGAAAGCCTTTGAATCTGCGCAGTGGATGAAAAGATTTCGTTGAGCTAGTTGATTATATTTCGATTTGATGCGCTCGGTTTTTTAGAGCGAAAATATTTTCTTATGATCAAATACAACATTTTGTTTTTGAGGAAACCAAGGACAATTGTACAACTACAGAAGAGCCCAACCAAGATCAAGATAAAACGAGCTAAGCCGAACCAGCAGTGACAGTTCGCTGAATACCAGTTTGTGTGCTAGGGTAGAGTGGGAAGGAATTCATCCACGAAGACTGGATCACACACGATACAGTAGCTGAACTGACAGCCTTCAAGAAGAAGAATCCAGATAGCCAGTACCCGCACCGGTTGGCGTGATGCTTCATCCGAGAAGGAGTCACTGGACAAAGTCGGAACTTTGGCACACGGGTATGCCAACTTCCCTGGTGGAGCCGACTTGTCGGATACCGGCAAAAGACAGTAAATGAACAAAAGGCTGGGCGCAGAATCAGCATGGAACAATGAGTGGGGAGAAAGGGTAAACATGACTAAGCTGAATGGAGCAGCGGACAGAGAACCATAACTCAGCTCGCAAGAAAGGAAGGAAAGGAAAAATTAAAACAACAAGAAAAGCAAATGAAAATGGAGTATAGAAAAGAAAAGGAAAGAGAAGGAAAGAGGCTCAATCAAAGCGTAACAAGCAGCGGAAAGGGAATGGCTAAGAGCAGCTCGGTGGCATGTACCCAACAAATAGGAGGAATGAAACAAAAACATCGAGCTCAATTCAACTCGAAATGATTTCTGGTAGTCGTGTAAGCCTTATACTGTGTGAGACAATCCGAAAACCTGGAAAGAAAATAGCAAGTCGTTTGCCACATCACCCTCTGATCACACGGTGGCGCAACAGAAGAACCTACTTACCGACTTGTAAATAGTAAACAAGAAAGAATTCAATAGTCTAATCCAAATAGCTGAAATAAATTGATCTTTCTCAGTCTAGACTTGAAGGCCTTACCATTGCTGCATTAAAGCACTTCCCGAGGGAGCTTCTCCATCAACATTGCAATTCGAAAGGAGAAGGAAAATAAACGACAACGAACTAGTTACCCTCTAAAAACCCTTACACTGCAGGGTGAAGCCAATAGATCTTGCACTGTTCGGTCGAAAGACCCAGTATTCTCTAGGTGCAAGCTTAATCTCCCCACGAATAATACGGAAGCATAGCGTAAGACGATTGATAATCGGTCTGTATCTGAGATTCACCAACCCAAACATTTTCAGACGTTTCGCGTATTCAGGGATCAGGTGGTTTTCAGTTTTCGAAAACATTCGGAGAAACATTATTCTTGTAAAAGTTTGCTGGACTTTTTCTGAATTGAAAATGTCCTTCATCAGTGCGGGATTCCAAACTTGAGAGCTGTACTCTAGGTGCGTGAGAACAAGTGCCTTATATAATCGCACTAATACCTTATACCCATTACACAACACATTGCGCAAGATGAGAAACATTGAAGCAAACGCCCTATTAGCCACCTCGTCTATATGAGCCGAAAACCTCAGATCTGAGCCAAAAAGAACGCCCAAGTCTTTTAAGAAGGAACGGAGGGCAAGCTCAGTACCATCGACCTCATAACTCAGTGGAGGACCGGTCCCCAATGTGCAACGCGGAGCACATGTTGAGTAGTCCACTTTAGTGACCTGTAGTCCACTTTGCCATCTTGACGACAGATTGTCTGAGAGCAGTTGAGCTTCATCACGATAATCGGGGTTACACGATGTGTAAATCTTGATGTCATCAGCATAGACTAGGGCATCAACGTAACTCGCGGTCTTCAGACAAGCTGGAAGATCCATGGTATAGATGAGAAAAAGTAATGGCGAAAGCAAACTTCCCTGAGGGAGTCCGCTGTAGAAGTCATACCGCTTGGATAAGCAACGGCCGACTCTAGTTGTCATGTGCCTGTCCCTGAAATAGGACCTGAACCGGTCCAACAACTGCTCACTGATGCCGAGGTTGTTGAGTTTCATGATGAGCTTTGCATGGCTCACTTTATTGAATGCCCTTGAGAGAACAATAAAGATAACATCAACTATCTTGCCATTTTCAAGAGTAGCAGTCCAGTTAAAGAGGACATTCAGGAGGTTGGAGGTCGTCGAGGCCACACTCAGGAACCCGTGCTGCTCCTCTGGTATGAGCTTAAATCTCTGTATCGATGCTAGGATACTATCTCTGATCAGTTTCCCCATGACCATAGCGGCAGTTGGCGTGATGCTTATGAGTCCGAAATCAATTAAGAGGTGACCGTTGGACTTCTTAGGAATGGCTGACACTATTGATTCCTTCCAAATGTCTGGTACTTCTTCAAGCAGCATAGATATAAAAAAATAAAAATAAAAAATCTGAAACAAAAACAATAAAAAGCATGAAAATATGCGCTAATGGTTGGCCCAATGAACGAGCATATTCTCGAAAGACTATCTGAGGGATACCGTCGTATGGTTCGGCCAGAGATTGCTTGAAATTTGTAAGAATTTTGAACACGTCACGGAGTGAAAGGAATGTTCTTAAGGCGATGGTTAATCCGGAATTGGCTGCTCATCGGAATCTCATCCTTGCCATTGGTAACAGAGAAAACACTACGTAGCAAAATACACAGCAAAACACTATCTCCTAGCACCTCGGCTTTCTCTTCATCAAGGGAGAAAGAGAGCCGGAGGAATAAGAGAGCACGGGCAAGTTTGGAGGGGGTTTCTTCCTCTGCCTAATAGAGCTAAAAAGACGTTTGAAATTGGGTTTAGCCGACGGCGGCTTTTCGCGGTTTACAATAAGCTTTTTGATGTGGTGCTCGAGATCTTTGCAAGCTTTCCTATAAAGCTTTTCAGGTAAGGGATTGGACCGTAGGCAGAAGAATCGGGTTTTCTATTCAAGCAGATTCTGGATCTGTGAGGGGTACTCGAGATTTGACTGAGGAGGTTGTTTAAATGAAACGAAGTAAGAGATTGCGTAATATAAATCTAGACAAAATCTCTTGTGGACATCATTAATAGAGCTGCAATTGTCGAAAACCGCCCACCAGTTTACGCTCTGGAAGTACGAGTCCAATAACCGATAGTCAATCTTGCTAAAGTCAGGTGCAGGTACAGTTCGATTCAAAGAAAAATCCTGGATCACATCGAAAGACACAACATTATGATCAGCATCGGCAAAGGAAGGGTGGACACTGACATTGGCAACAATTGGTGGAGAGGACAGCACAAGGTCCAAGGTATTATACCGTGTGTGGGCTGATGGTGAGACACATATTGGGTCAGTCAAGACCTTTCGGAAAACTGGAGATACTGTGCTGCACAATGGTTTTTCGGATATTTAGTCGCCCAATCTATGTTGAGGTTGAGGTCACCAGTCAGAATCGTGCGACAACGGGTAGAAGTAAGATCGGAAAGAAGTCTAATGAAAGAAGCGTCGATAGCAGCGGGAGCATTAGGAGGGCGATAGAAAATGACTCGGAGTATAGACGAGGAGACTCCAGTTAGAAGTTCAATACGAATTACATTAGGACCAAACTCAACTTCGACCCTCATCTCCTTGGAAATCAGAGTAGATTTGACTAAAAAGCGATTATCACCTCCTCTTCTGCTTCTACAGTTACATCCTGTAAACCGTATAAGGGAAGTTAACTGTCAATTCAAGATCAAGAATTTTAGAGGGAAGCCATGACTCTGTTTTACGACAATATCAGGATTACGATCATTCAATAAAATGTGCAAATTATGGATTTCCTTTAAAATGCTACGGGTGTTGAACGAGAAACTACTGAGAACAAATATGTGCAAGAGGCCGTACTTCAGTGCGAGTTTTCCGAATGTTTCTGCGAAAGCCTAGAAATACGCCTGAGTTCCCGCTTATATACCACCCGTTCGCGGAGAGGGTTACGCCTGTTACGCTAGAAGGCTTGCTGAGGCAAATCGTACTCACGCTTTGTTTCGTCAGGAGTCATGCTTTTCATTACGGAGACATTTACAAACCCAGAGGACTTNTAGAAACGCGAAGGCAAAGGAACCTCAACAAGTCTGCAACGGCGGGGGTCTTCCTTGCCCATGCGATAAATCTCAACTGACGACACTCAACTTTGAAAGCGCCCAGCACATCAGAGACTGGTCTCCAGATCCCCTTGCTTTCGGATGGGCGTAAATGGGTAAGAGCTTGCTTAATTCCGCTCAGATCAATGCTTCTGGACCTCTTATCAGCTTCCGCACACTCAGAAAATTCGTTGGAAATTGTATCAGCAAGTACCAGAAGTATCTTCTGAATTAGGGGTCCGAGTTGCACTCTAAAACTTCCTTGATCAGCTCGCTAGCTGAAAACGAAGTGTGATCAAGATTAGACGCAAGCGCATTCGAATTTTGACCAGATTCATTTCACTCATTGCCATTGTTTCGTAGGAGCTGCCCTGAGTTTCCCTACGCCTGTTTCTACGACCTACCTTCTATGCCACCATCAATGAGACCGTCTCACACTGAAAATCGATCGGAAAAACAGGAACAAGTACAGAATAAGGCCAACCGGCGGAAGCAGCAAGCGCAAAATCGTCAGCACTGAATTAAAATTAGATGAAAAAGAGTCTCAATCAAATTCGACATGGTGAATGAAATGTAAAAAAATATTGGAAAATGCCTGAAACAAGTCAAAAACGACACCTAGAAACCCCGCCGGAAAGGTCGAAAGGTGCGAGAGAGTGACTTTTCGACCTAAGTGGCGACGTTTCTAAGTGGTTTGCCTTTTTTCTTTCTTCTTCTTTTATCTGGAGCACCGGCAGGATGGGCTTACGGCTTACTGTGAAAACGTACCTCTGTTTGTACCAGACCTTGTCTGTGCTTTGTATATAAGAAGGAAGAAGGCCGGCCGGTAAGCCTTCTTCCTTCTTATATACAAAGCGCACGCAGACAAGGTCTGGTACAAACAAAGGTACGTTTTCTTTCGATAAGGTTATTCATGATTGGTGGAATCTCGTTCATACATTTCTAGCTGTCTTATTCCGATGTTGAGAAGCACTTTTTATCGGCCAGAGTTTTTAGGGGCATCAGTTCCTCATGTCACCTCACCACAAAAGATAGCAAGAAACAGGGGTGCCATTGGGCCTACAAGAATGGGATCTTCTTCAAGGGAAATCTGTGTTGTGTCAGAAAGGGATAGAGAAAACCGCATAATTGGGGTCCGACAGAAGAAGAAATGCCTTCCAAGATGAATACACTGAGGAGTCGATGGTGATCAGATGAGTGTAGTTGATCTGGTCATCGGGCGGGAGAGGGCCGTGGTAGGTAGTAGACATGGCTGTGGAAAAGAGAGGCGCGGGAAGAACTGTATAAAACGGAACACTCGAGAAGGAGAGATTGTCATTAGTTTTGTTGTAACCCGCCACCAACCCTCTCCCCCCAGGGAGTTTGCGGACTCCGGCCCTGGGACACTCCCGACGTAGCACACTTAGTGAGTGCTGGTGAGACGAATATCCGTGATTTGTTAGATGGTTAAGACCAGGAGATTGAGGAAGACCTAAGTGGCTGATTCTTTCGCTGCTGGACCTCCTCGCGTTTTTCTCTGTGCTCGACCCACTGGCGGACCATTTTGTAGATCTTTTTGTTATCTTAAGTGACTCTTGCGCTTATTGATCTTTTTTGTTGTTACAATCCTACTATATATAACTCGCTAAGTGTGTATGTTAGTCTGTCGAGGTGTGTGTATCTGCGTGTATGTGTATGTGCGTCGGTGTGTGCCGGTGTGTGTGTGTCTGACCTGAAATTCATAACATCCGCCCCTGTGGACCTAGAGCATTAAACTAGGTAGGGGTATGGGGGGCAGGATGGGAACACTTATGGCGGGTGGCAGGACCGGTGCCCCTTCACAGGGTGCGCGATAGAAATTTTGGACCGCAAATTTATAACTCCTGTTTACGTTTACGTGGACCTAGAGTGTTAAAATTTAATAGGATTACACTTTTCATATTAACAGTTGAACCTCGGCATTTTATTAAGTGATGTGGGATATTGACGGGATCGTAAGTCTATGGTGACTGGAAGCGATAATATCGGATAAGAGAAGATAAGGGACCCAAGAGAGGCCACCTACCGATCAAAAACCTAACGTCTTCGGTTTACAATGTAGCTTCGACCGTACAGTACGTTTCATTCGATAAGAAGGGATGTCAGGGTAAGGTGATAAACGCGAGTTTTAAGTGTAGTGATAGGGACTCATTAGTGGCAAAGCGATAAGCATTTTGTCCATTCCTTGCTATTGGACTACGACCGCTACCCAGCAAGGTTTGTGATTCAATGAAGGATTTTTTTACTCGATATCATTTGAGACAAAACTTAATTGACCGCCAGTGATCTGGAATTCTCAACTGATGATATCTGATATAAAGTACAGGGTGGGCCAAAATTATGATTATAGCGCGCGCTGACGTTCATTGCAAATTTTTTCTATGTTCATAACAATTCGTTGAATTTCTTCTATTTCACGAAGTAGCTTACATTATACCTTCCGATACTAAACTTTGGGTAGATTTTTAACATAATATAAGTGCAACTAGTCCGTGAATTAAGCGTCGCTTTGCATTTACAAACGCTTTTGGCACGGTGCATCTACAGGCGAACTAGCGAAACAAGGCAGGTATTGCATTCAACCGTAAGACGCTCTCGAGAGTTATGAACAATCGCAGATAGGAGTGGTGAGCCTAGAAAAGCTGTGGTTATATTTAGGGGAAGTGTTAAGGAAGCAGGGCAAAGGTCTACGTAGCAGCAATATTCATTCTGAGTGCAAAAAGGCTAAATGAATGGACATGTCAAGAAATTTTCTGTGTGAAATCGTGAAGCATCATCTGCACAACGAGACCCCTATACGGTCGGAAAGTGATTTCCCCAGTGAGCAGGTTAAGGAGAAGAGAAAGGTTGGATAACAAAAGCTGCCCTGTCGCATCCGAAAAAATTGTCGTACGGAATTCCTGTTCAGCGACGAGAAAAGATTCACAGTGAAAAAGGTGCTCAATAAGTAAAGCGATAGCATTTATATGAAGCTTAACGAAATGAAAGCGATACAGCGCCTGGCTCACTAACTTTCTGTGATGGCGTGTACCAGCATCACCGCCGGGGCAAAGACACCGATTATTTTTGTAAATTATGGAGTGGAAGTTGGTTTGGAGGCCTGTTTGTTCTCTTCGTGCGCAATAGGACACTTTGATGATTCGAACCGGTCATATTGTCACGATGAAGCTCCTGACTGCAGAACAGAAATTGTCTAGAAATTTCGTGAAAGGGGTTCTTTGACTTCATAACCTTCGATCAGTGACCACTCTGTAGCCCTGACCTAAATCCCATGAATGTCTCAATGTGGTCAGCCTATGAGATGAAAGCATCCTTTACCCCAAACATGAGAAGAAATAATCTCGAAAATGCTTAGCAAAAAGCCGGGACCATTTCGATGATCCTAGCTGCGTGCCACCGTATATGCCGTCCATCGTCGTCTTTGGGGTTGGGTGAAAGCAGAAAGCAACAGACCCCAGTCCCAATGTACAGTTTTGATAAGAAATTTGTGCTAAACCCTTCAATGGAATTTGTCTGCTCTATTGGCTTTCTATTCGTTTTCTGCGATGTAATTTCTGTGTAATCATAATTTAGGCCCACCCTGTAAAGGGTCTATTGGTAAAGACATCTGATAATGGGCGCTTGGTTGGGTAAGCCACAGATCAGGAGCTCCGAACTGCTTTCAGGTCGTGAAGACAACGATTTGTCGAAACGTCGACCAATAAAGCGGTTTATGCCATAAAAAAACCTGTACAGCAAAAAAATGACATTATTCATCTAATAATATTGTTATCAGCACTTGTCAGTACCGCCCAAGGCTTTGTTTACCTAACAGTTGAATTTTTGATGGGTACTGTTTTTTGGGAAAGAGAATAAAATACAAAATCGACACTTCCAGTTGAAGGCGTGAGCACCGACTTTCACTGAATACCAATAGCACTTCTGCGTTAGTCCTGTGTCAAATTTCCTGCACAAGGAACTATTATTTGCTCCAAAGAAGGAGTGGAGGGTTAGTCGAATACTACAAGTTTGTCAAAGAAGAAGGGGTCCGGCGTTATCCGGGTGAACCGACTGGTAAACTTATAAATCTCTGTGTTTCGTCTGACACTCAGAAGCAGAGCCACTCCGAGTCAGTGCAGTATCAAAGTCTCTGAGGAGGAACGTCACGACTGGTACACGTTTGAACCGTTCCTCCTTGAAATTTTGGACCGGAAAAAAGTGATAGTTCTTTCATAGTACTAGTCAATTTGCTCCATCTAAGCGCACATTCCTTCAACATCATCAAATCTATAAGAAGCGTACTCTTCGTAAGAAGGGGAGCTAAGTTGGGTTTTCTGATAGTGCAACATAGAGTTGGCCATGAGTAAAAACGCTGCAAGGATGATGTACTCCGAGCTACGATAAAGTCTGTCTTTAAGCCTTGTTGATAGCAGTTGCAAAGGCAAGATGAACGATGACAAAGTAAATGACGTCTTTGCAGATGCAAAGGAAGCCCATTGTCGCTGTAATTATCAAGCCGAGGAAGAAGGTTGTATTGGTTAATCCTACTTATCGTGGAAAATCGTCATCCGAGAAGAAATCGGCCGCGTCGATCAACTACTGGTCTCACCGCATTACAGAGACCCTCGGCAACGCCAAGGTTACGTCGAGATTCAGGAACAGCAACACAATGTACCTTTGTTCAAACCTCATCTCGTCCGGCGGTGTTCCACTGGGCTAAGCTGGTTATGAAATTCCAGTGAGTCGTTGAAGACAACTTCTGAGTCACAGTACTCGTCCACAGTTGTTCTCTTATGTTCTGATCTCTAACTGTTCAGGCATTTGCTAAGGTGAGGGTTCGATGTGGTTCACACGGATATTTTTAGGCTTCATAAACACCTATTCTTTTTCCCAAAAATCCACGGGGTGGCTGAAAAGTATAGACGCCAAAAATCCGAAGGGTGGCTGAAAAATAGAGGGCGCCACATTTGTAGTTGTAGCTTTAAAGATAAAGACGAGAAAAAAATGAACTTATCAAGGAATAGAGAAGAGCTACACGACTACCTACCTATTAGGACAGGACTTATTCGAAACTCGAGCCTTTCGCTCTCACACAAGTTTCTAGACGTTGGATGATTATATCAACAGTGGGCCGCAGGTAGTCGTCGTCGCTATCGTCCCATCCCTTTGAAGCGCCAATTTCAGAGCGTAGTGCGATCTTGCTCTTCGAGTGATTCCATTTTTAGGCATGAAAAAGGGCCCGAGCTTGCTAAAGGACAAATGAGCGGTAACCAAAGTGTTCAGTGACCCATGATTACAGCGTTTCCCCTGAAACTACCTTCAGGTAGACTTCGGGGTTGATTTTCACATTTCTGTCAATAAAGCTTTGCTTACTGATGTCACCCCGGCCCAAACTATAACAGCTTTGGAAGATAGCCTTCTATGCACAGGACGACGTTTTGGAAACCTGCTGTCAGTTTTTGAGAACAAATGTCTCTGGTTTTGATGCTTTGTACAGTGTTCTACCGTGAAAATTTCCTCACCAGTCCACATCGTGTGAAGGAAGCTGAGCGCCTTGAGTTCTCGAAGGAGTTTCTTGCATTTTATCAGCTGACTTTGTTTGGACTTTTAAGGAACAAACTGCCCTTGGCAGAGCCGATAACCGTTCAGCCTGAGGTCGCATTTCACAATTATCTGGAGGGATTGACGGGTTATGTTGAGGTCAAAAACAATACGATTCATGCTGACTCCGTCGTTGCGGATGATCCTCTTCCTAGCTATGGTAAGAATCTTCGATGTGTTCATTGCTCTCATTCACCCACTTTTTGGCATCTCAGGGGCTAATCCGAGCTCTGAGAGCTGCAGGGACATTTCGAACGGCTAGAGAGGGGGCGCCAAGTCGTTATGCGATGTCACAACTCCTTAAACCTCTGAGCGCAGAAACTGCTCGACAGGTCGATGCACAGAAACTTTCATAGCTAACGTACAGGCGGACGGTCAATCAAATGACTCATAAGGGTTCTCCCCCGGCTCCAGCACTTTCTGAAAGTTCCAAGAATTTTGGAAAACAATCATTGGCAGAATCTCAGCACTAGCCAACGAATATCAAGTTCCCATCAATTTTTTTGTCGGGTAGTTCAATAAGACTATTCTCGTCTTCCGGATATATTCCACTGCCGATCTCACAAAACATTTTGCCTATGGCACCCTTATTAGATGCAAAAGTCCGCATGTTGATCGGAAGATGAAATGATACAAAGTGTTGCCACAAATGAAAAATTTCGACACATGCGCATACCAGGCCTTCTCTCTACAACTGGGAAAACCTGCCCTAGACCCCCTCCTAGATCATCAATTTTCCTCCAACGGCAGAGTATTCGTGATATTTCTGAACAGAAAGTCCTCAAAGAACCACTTCCGCAAACGACGAAGGCATACGTCGACGACGAACCCATTACGGAGAACATTAGTCTCTGCTAGCCGCTTTTCAAGGAATAACTTCTGTTGTAGATGGAATATGTTCTGTTCTAGTCATGCATGTTGAGCTTGGAGCGGTACTTGCCGTACTTTCGTTGGGCAACAGCTTGACAGCGATTCCCATCTGGGCCGCGCAAATCCCATTCTTCCTCATCCCAAGCGGTGTGTGATACAATGCAATATAGAGAAATGTTCTCCCATTGCCTCTAGGACCAAACATAAAAAAGTGTTGTTGAATACAACTGTCTACGGTTGACAAAATGGTATCAGCGGCTGCCTTTTGATGCATGTTGAGTTGGTTCATCAGATATCTTCTGCAGGCAGTGTGTTCGTCTTTCGTGAACTCCATTAAGCTGTGCAGATCTCTCATGAGAAGGTAGACTAAGTATGCTTATCAGAACAAAAACGATCATCTTCTCCATAATGCAGTAGTGAGCCCGCACAACACCTTCTTATTAGCCTATTCCTCTACGAACGTAGTACTTTGATCATATCCTCCTGAATAAATCTCACAGATGCTCGTGCTCACTGACAGAGAAAAAACAAGTTAGGCTACTGAAGAGAGACCGATGTTGAGCTGGCATGTGGAATACCGCTCTGCGCTTCTGCTATATTCAAGCAGCTTCGTAGTAGAATCACTCATTAGCCCTAGATGAGAGATAGCTACTTCTTTCGAAGTGCCATGAAAAACACCGTCGACAGCCCTCAGACCGCTAACTAACTTTGGCTTTCTCCTGTTTCATGTTCAAGAGTAGGGTTCGGAGACTATACCGTTATACATCCGAAGGATCCGTCGTATACCTCCTTCCAGTTTGACGACTTTGCCTTTGCATCATTTACTTGTTCCATCTAGTCAAAGGAGAAGAATTCTTGCACCTGCACTAAAGTGATAAGAAAGCATCTTTTTCTCTCTCATGCATCTCATCTTCACTGAATAACAACTCGTGCTCCTCGTTCTATTTGGAGAAGGTCGTAAGTGTCGTCCCTCCTTCGTCTGCTCGATGAACTGCTTCTTCTTCTCAACCTCTTTAGAATGTCTTAACTAATAAACTGGAAGGTGAACCTGAGCGGATCTCCACTAAAGTAGTGTTTCACCTACCACTACGCGCCCGTTCCTCTTCATCCGCTCCTTGCCCAGGGAAGACTATGTTTTCAAGGCCGGGACGGACTTTTTGCGGTCGGGTGTAGTGTCTTTCAACTCTCCTAGATCTGAGCACTGATATGACGACCGCGAGAAGCTGCATGGGAATGGCAACAACGACGCCCAGTTGCAACAGCTCCCAGAAACTTGAGCACCAAAAGTTCCAATCCGAAAAACCAACCTTCTGCGGTTTCACCAACGTTGCCGCGTTACTTTTTTATCCCTATTTCTGAAACATTTTAAAGCGAGTGAATGTTTTTTGTAGTGGCTACTGGTTAGTGGTTCAGCTCATTTTACTTTCACTATTGAACTTATTTGTTTTCTGCCTGAATTACAGTAAACTACCATAGCATCGAGTATCTTTTGTAATTAAGAACACCAAATCTTTTTTCTTCCCAGAGTACCCCCACTAGAGAATTGAGATATCATCATCTGACAAATAATATTCCCAGTTTTCCCGAGGTCTGTGCGAAAAGATAATAGAGTAGTTGTGAAAAGACTGTCATCGATTCTTAATATTCTTCAAAAAAAATCCAAAGCCTCAGTTTGTGTTGTCCTTTCAGCACACGTAACCGCAATGGTTGTTGTGAAGCTGTCAGAATGGGCTGTTGTTATCACAGATTCTGGAAAACAATCAGTGACTCCTAAACTGATGACTTTTCGGTAATACGGATGGAGCCAGTGACGTCAACATAGCAATTGTCAAAATTGCCATCAGTTCTGATAGTAGAAGGTGTATGTTTTGTGATAACAACTGCTATCTCCCGCTCTCGACAATCACAAGAAAGGAAAGATTCGTAACGTTGCATACTTTGTAAGCATTCAACAAACGATTCTTCACTGCTGCCATTCAACTTAGAAAGGCATGCGACGTTTTATTAGCGCAGCGATATTTGTCAAGTCTATTTGTGCCGCCACTACTGGCAAAAGGCCAGAAAAAGTGGTAAGGGGCCTTAGCCTCCGAGAAGGGCATAGAAAAATATCAGGTCAACCAAGAGCAAGATTCGATGCCGATCTAGCTGCAACCATACAGCACTTGTCAAAATTGATGTTACTCAATTCAGTGAAACAAGTTAATTTTTTATAAATCCAGAAAAACATTGCTCTCATAACGTACGAACTTAATAAGTGTCATCAACGCTTTCTTATGCTACTGCAACTTGTGGACTGGACGATGAGCTTCTTCTGGTGGCGTCACCCTCAGACATCGTAGTACCTCTATAAATAA
>UZAF01017096.1:42389-54916 GCA_900617895.1 Haemonchus placei | reverse complement strand
TGACTTTCCGGTCGGACACACACACCGACACACACACAAACACACAGATTAGCGAATTATATAAAGTAGAATTATTTGGGTCCGGAATCTTCTCCCCGAAAGCAGCAAGGCGCTCGCCGCACCTGCGCGTATCGCACGGTTGCGATGGAAGATTGGAGCGCGCAATTTGTGAGACAGGGAGTCCTCTAATTATTTGGATCGGCTGGCCGCTCCCTTCAGTTCCAGTGTGATCTTAATTGTCGCTGATGTAGGAAGAGTAATTCTAATTAATCAAGACTAATAAACATAAAAAAAAGAAAAAGAAAGCGAAAAAACGACCAAGGCTGATAAATAAGAAAGACAATCGACGAATAATACTGCGTCATATCGATTAACGGGGAGGCGGGGTGAGTACGGTAATTGCGTTGGCATTTTCCGCATGCCGCAAGGGAGAATGCCGCAACCGGGGAGAAGTTCCGCTACCCGAATTATTCGCACAGACATACACAGCACGATGCCAGCGCAGATCGAAATCACAGTTTTGAAATGCCAACATAACTCTACATTACTAACTTCACTCCGCAGTACTCACTCTGCTGAATTGATCTACCCATCTTGTTACGACTTTATATACAGGAAGGGAATGTAGAGCAGAGCTGATTTGTTCATATCACTACCTTTATCGTAATCAAAATATTTACGGACGGACAGGCCGACAAACACCCTCACCGACAAACCGACAAACTGACCACTGCTTTAAATCCTACCAGTCGGATCGCCCAGCTAACGCCAGGCTCTCTTTCTTATGTAATGTCCGGCTACGCCGGGCATCCTCCTTCTCATCCAATAGGGAAAGATTGGTACAAACAATCTGGCATTTCCTTTCGATGAATATGAAATGAAGCTATTTCATTCTAATAATGACTAACACTTTTATGACAAAGAATCTTTGTGACTGGAGCTAATACATAACAAAAAGTTTGAACCATTCGAAAGTGTCAGACTTAGTGAGACGGTCGAATTTGCTCCACATTCGCGAAGAGATAGATTTCCTTACCTTACCTTGCCAACGAAAATAGCTGTAGTATAGTGGCTTCAGGCCCATTTTAATCATGCGACGCGTATTTCTTTGAAAGATCCGTTTCGCATGAAAAGTTATAATTCAGAATGAACCGTGCTCCCAGTCGGGCTAGAGAGAACCGCGTCCTCCCGAAAGAATCCCCTAGGGGTGTCCATTAAACGCACGCTCGAAAACACAAACCGTTCCGGAATTTTGGTTCGCATTCGGGCTAGATTTACCGGTGCAGCCACTTCAAAAAAGTTTCAATTCTGCCGAGATTTGCCCATACTGAATTTCTAATTTGGCTCCCCATTCATTTTTCTTTCTTCATTCTCCGCCCTTCTCATTTAAATATTTCAGTCCAATAATTCGCAGCGAAATTCTCCTCACACCTAGGGCAAAGTGGAAGCGATCGGCTGACTCGTCATTTTCTTTCGAATTTATTTATCGCAGCGTAAGGGACAGAACATTGAGTTCCAATGATTTGGTTTCTATTGAGCACCCCTTCGTCAGTACTGCCCTTTCTCCCTCCAGCATTTCTGTAAAGAGAAGTATCATTAACTAAGGATCTCAGGATCTTGACAGCGTTGTTGATTACCCTCTTTCCTTTGTTAGCTCCACAGCGCCTTCTCTATGACTGATCAACCTAGACCAACAAAACCTGAAAGAAATTTTGAATGGTACTTATTATTGTTCTCGATTGTTGACAACACCACTACCAAAAGTGCATGACCCATCCTGCTGATTTCAACATTTTGCCGGAAATTCATAACTCCTGTCCCCGTGGATCTAGAGCGAACTTAGCGGGAGCTCAGGGGCGGGATGATGGTGGGTGGCAGGACCGGTCCCCGTTCACAGGAGGCGAGCCGCGCGCGATAGAAATTTTGGTCGCAAATTTATACCTCCTGTCTTCGTGGACCTAGCGTTTGAATTTGGCAGGATTACAGAGCCAGGATGGGAACATGTATGGTGGGTGGCAGGATCAGATCCTGCCCACAAAGGGCGGGGTTCTGCGCCAAAATTATCATTTCGGCCCTAATGCGATGAAACCCTGCAGGAGCACAGGCGGCAGGATGAGAGCACCCACAGTAGGTGGGGGACGGCACCCCACTTATAGAAGGCGTGGTTTGCGCCAAAATTTTCAGTCCTCAATCTTGGTAGGAGGCATGCGGCAGTACGGGGACACTTATGGTGAGTAGTAAGGCCGGACTCCACCCCCAAGGGGCGAGGTTTCCGCGAAATAAATGTCTGAGTGGAAATCCAAAACTCCTGATCCTGTGGACCTGTAGAGCAAAATCAGTAGGAAAAGGTAGGAGGGAACATTGACAAAAGAAGAGGCCTTAGAGAAGAAGATCCACTCATCAGTTAAATCCTAGCGCCTTTGTTATTTACGAATTACCTTTGACTTTTTGATGTCACATTCGGCAACAAGGGTAAGTGAGGTTGTTATGAGGAGATGAATTTGGTCCACTCGTTACATTCGGCAACAAGGGTAAGTGGGGTTGTTATGAGGAGATGAATTTGGTCCACTCCTTGCGATTGGATTACGACCGCTACCCAGCAAAGTTGGCGATCCGGTGAAAAATCACTGTTCTTTCTGCTTCGATATCATTCTTGGCAAAACTTATCCGACCGCTAATAATGCTGGATTATCATTTAATGATGTATCTGTAGAGAAAAGGAGCTACATCTTCAAAGAATTTGATAATCTATGCTCTCGCACAGCGAACCAGCGAAATAACCTACGAAAAAAGGGGAAAGAATTTCATTAATTCGATGTTTTTCGGGCGAGGCACCTTTGCCTCAGGAAGGAGGAGAGCCCGGCGTCAGCTGGGCGATCCGACTGGTTTGGTTAAATGAAGGAAGAAAATAGTGTACGAACGGAACTATCTTCTCATCTATCACTTATCCTTAACCTATATCCCTATCCTATATACTTGCTTCCCTCCTATCCGCACCTTTCCAATCAGGCCAAAATTCAGCAAGTGTTGGCCACGGGAGAAGATAAATTACTGATTGATTTCAGTAACATGTGCAGAAAACATGACTTGGTTTACTCCTTGCCTATAGATTATTACAAATATACATGAATCTTTGTGTCTCGTCGAGGTATCGCGTTTTCTCTTGATTCGATATCATTTGCAACAAAACCAATCCAACCACCAAATTATATAAATCGGCAGGATGGGTCATGGACTTTTGATAGCGGCGTTATCAACAGTTTAAAACAATAATAAATGCTATTAAAAATTTTTGGTTGACCAATCACGTTGGTCAGTCATAGAGGAGGCGCTGTGCCAGAGAGGCTAACAAAGAAAAGAGTCAAGCATCAACGGTGCTAAGATCCTGAGGGTGAAAATGTAGTTGGGGGGGGGCCACCCATCCGAAGGTCAGTATATCAAGAAATGAACTCAGTCTAACGTGTTAGCCCTTGTTATATCAGCACTGTATCGGATGCCTAGAGCATGATGGGAATCGACCAGCTTAGCTCTTTTATGCGGCTTTCGCTAAGGAAATTTAGTTTCCCAAATAAGCCTGGGTAGGGTAGGAGCACCTGGGTGGTGGGATGATTACCTCCTGCAAACAAAAAGAAAAAAACAAAGAAAGCTTGCCCACCGCGGTGCTCCTTCCCTACGAGAGCTCTTATTTAAAAACTGGCATGTCCGTGATATAACACGACATAACGCGTTTCATTGAGTTCATTTCTTGATATACCGACATTGTGATAGGTGGCCCCCCCCAACTACATTTTCACCATCCTGAGATTTCCAGCAACTGATATTTTCTTTTATGGAAGGGAGCTCAGCAAAAACAGAACCAATGGAACTCAATATGCCGTAAAAGGAAGTGGCGGGTCAATCGATCGCTTCCGCTTCGCCTTGAGAGAAAGTTATTCCTTTACGGGTTGTTAGACTGAAATGAGAAGGGTAGAGAGTGAAGAAAGAGCAATGAATGAGGTAGCCAAATTCAAAACTCGGTGAAAATGTAGTTGGGGGGGGCCACCCGTCCGAAGGCCAGCATATCAAAAAATGAACTCTGTCTAACGTGTTAGCCCTTGTTGTATCAGCGCTGTATCGGATGCGTAGAGCATGATGGGAATCGACCAGCTCAGCTCTTTTATGCGGTTTCCTCTAAGGAACTTTAGTTTGCCAAATAAGCCTAGGTAGGGTAGGAGCACCTGGGTGGCTAGGATGATTACCTCCTGCAAAAAAAAGGAAGAAAAGAAAGAAAACTTGCCCACCGCGGTGCTCCTTCCCTACGAGAGCCCTTATTTAAAAACAAGCATGTCCGTGATATAACACGACATAACGCGTTTCATTGAGTTCATTTCTTGATATACCAACATTGTGATAGGTGGCCCCCCCCAACTACATTTTTACCCAAAACTCTTTATAAGCAAACAAAGTACCATGCCGGTATCGAACAGGAGTCACAGTCTCGAAGTATTCACTTCACTCATACCCACTACGTTCCGCAGCACTCGCTCCACTTCATTAATCTATCCACCACCGAGTTACTGCTTTACATATAAGAAAGAAATGCGAGCGCTGGATACCCCATATCACTGCCCTTATCGTAATCACAAAGGTTTGCGGACGGACAGACAGACAAACCGACAAACATACCGACAAACCGACACACCAAGTGACTGCTTTATAAATGAGACCAGTGTCGAAGTACTGCCATTACAGTACAGTAGAGATCACAATTTGAATCATCCACCTCACTTCATATTACTCACTTCACTCCGCAGTGCTCACTTTACTCCATTAGCCTACCCACAAAGTGACTGCTTTTTATATAAGAAGAATAAGTTTTCCATATCACTACCTTTATCATAATCACAAAGTCCCGGACGGACAGACCGACATACCGACATACCGACATACCGACATACAGACATACAGACAAACCGACATACCGACATACCGACAAACCGACAAACCAAGTTACTGCTTTATATATAAGAAGGATAGACTTTATATAATTCGCTAATCTGTGTATTTGTGTGTTTGTTTGTGTGTGTGTACGACCGGAAATTCTACTCCTGTCCCGGTGGACTTAGAGCGTTCAAACTTAGTAAAAGTACAGGCTGCAGTATGGGAACACTTATCGTAGGTGGGGAACCGGGCCCCGCCCAGAAAAGCCGAGGTTTGCGCCAAAATTTTTAGTTTGGCTCGAGGGCATTCAAACTTGGTAGCGGCAGTAAGGGAACACTTATGGTGAGTAGCAGGGCTGAAATTCGACCCAAAGGGACGGGGTTTCCGCGAAGTAAATGTCTGAGTGGAAATCCATAACTTCTGATCCCGTGGAATTGGAGAGCGAAATCAATAGGAGGAGGCAGGATTGGAACATTGACAATAGAAGAGGTCTTAGAGAAGAAGATCCGCTCACTAATTAACTCCTAGCGCCTTTGTTATTTACGATCCAGCTTTGACGTTTTGATATTTTTCATTCGACAAGAAGGGTAAGTGGTATGATTATAAGGGGATGAATTTAGTTCACTATTTGCTATAATATTAAATTACGACCGCTCCCCCGCAAAGTTTGCGATTGAGTGAAAATTCAAGTTTTCCCTCTGCTTTGATATCATTCTTCGCAAGACTTATCCGACCGCTAATAACCTTGGATCCTCATTCAATGATGATCCGTAGAGAAAAGGAGCTACATGTTCCAAGACATTTGATAGTTTATACTCTCGCTCAGCGAAACAGCGAAATAACCTAGGAGAAAGGGGGTGGGGGGGGGGGGGGGGGGAGAATTCCATTAATTCAATGTTTTTCGGGCGAAGTACCGCTGCCCCAAGAAGGAGAGCCCGGTGTCAGCTGGGCGATCCGACTGGTATAAGATATACAATAGCGCTCGGAAGTATTCGGCCAAATGCTTCTTCAGTCGTAATTTAAGTCGTAACTCTTTTCCTACTGGATCTAACCGTGCGAAATTTCAATATGTGTAGCATGGGCGTAGTGTGAATATTGACCACTATTAACCCTCATTCTGATCATGTTCCAAATATTCCAAAGAGCTTGAAATCAAAACAAACTGGTACAGACGTTAGTGCATCTAGGATTCATTCCCTTTTTGCAATGTCCCAAGTGTACGAGCGCTAATGTCGAACACAATAAAGGAGAAAAACGCGCATAATGTTCTACAAGAGGCGATTGTCTTAACGGCTGAATGGTCCACACAGTGGCAACTGCCACTAGCTCCGCTAGAAATGGTTTGCATGCAACTGGTGTCTGGGAGGTTATTAGGTCACTTGTATACTGTTGATGGGGTCCCTGCTATGCTCTTACTGCTATTGAATCGGTTAGAGACCTAGGTTGCAATTATAACAACAAATTGGATTTTTCGGAATATATAGCTTAAAGGGTGAAAATGGCTCATACTCGCATATTTCAAACCAGGCGGCTACGCACGCATACGCGTGTGCTAGGGGCTCTGGCCATGAGAAACTGAGTCACATGAGCCGATTTTCATTATGACCTTTATCGGATTTATGAGTTTCCGCTCAAACCCCGCCTCCTGTGGGCGGAGTCTGGTTTTGCCACCCACTATGAGTTTTCCCATCGTGGCGCCCGTACTCCTACCGAATTTGAACTTTCTAGGTCCATGGGGACAGGAGTTATGGATTTTCGCCCAAACCCCGCCCCTTGTGGGCGAACTCTGGTTCTGCCACCCTCCATGAGTTTTCCCATCATGGCGCTTGTACTCCTACAAAATTTGAACTCTCTAGGTCCATGGTAATCGGAGTTATGGATTTTCGTATATAAATGTAAGAAGGGATGTGAGCTTCGAGGCACGCTCCGTCCATTGTGGGCGGGCCTCGCTGACGGCATTTATGCTGGAGACACCTTCGACAATGCTTCTCCCACATCAACTTTTTCCTGCTCTGTTGGCTTTCTCCAAACCGAGTTATAAATATTTTCATAAAGCATTGCATTTTCGGAGAGCGCCCTGCCCATCGGGGTTTGATCTCCCTAGTTCGATGTAACTTACCAATACACACCTCTAGCCACCTTTGCACCCCAGTTTTGAAGCCGTTTTGTGACTGAGTTTGAGATCATGGTCCTCAGCATAGCTCATTTCGATGCACGCCACGCCCGCTGTGGGTGGGGCTCCGCCAAGCTGATGTGCATTTTATACTTCTCGGGACATGGCCCACCCATCACACGCTTGACCCGGTGTCTCCAGGCAGATTTAAAGGAGCTAAGTAAATTCGTGACAGACTTCCATAACGACAGACAGAACGACAGAACGTTAGACGAAGCGCTTTATAGTAAGTAGGATTAGTACATAAGCACCCTATAAAATCGTGACGAGGATAAGCGGCCGTCGCCGTCCTCCAGCAGAGTAATCCACTAAAGTGCGCTTCTGCCAATATTAGTCACTCTGATGTTAGGCATGCACGAAACCCTTACACGTTCCCCGACTCTGAAACCATAACGGAGCAGGTAAATGAACGTAACCGCATATATAAGGTAATCTAGACCACTTGCTATAATTTGAACTAATATACTAGATGCCAACCTTCTCTGACATCCTGCTTGTCCATGCAACAGTCGGTAGTGCGATAGGGTAGCAATCTGAAATTATTCTCTGATATCATTAGAGCACATGTGCAAGAATGATGTGTTGAGATGGAAATGGATGAAATGCAGTATGACATGCAGCCTAGTTGCCCAATGTGGATGTAAAGCACAACAGGTAGAAACCAGAGCTTCACAGACAAAACAAAGCGAAAATCTTGCTAAAGATTGAAGAGAGGCACTACAGAGCAGAAACGTGTATTCTTTTCTTTTGGCTACAAAGTATCAGGGAGCATTTACTAAGTTGTAGCCAACTCGCCCATCAGGATGATTGCGTATACACTATTCGATCTGGAATCTTGGAATTGTGCAGGCACCAGATATAGGGTGCCGAAACTTCTCGAATCGCCACGGCAAGCGGTGAAGGTCACGCGGCGGCTACCCTATACTTGCACTGAGAATTCAAACTTCCCCATAATAGCGCGCGATCGGGTGCGGCGAACGTGGCTGCATTTCGGGGAGAAGATACCGGACCACCAGACATAACGCGATAGGTGTATGTGGGAATCGTGTGTGTCGGTGTTTGCGTTTCCGAGCGCTTGACAAGAAATCTATAACTCCTATTTCCTCGGAAATAAATTACTCGAAATTCTCGGGAGTGAAGGCGACAGGATAGGCACTGTTGCTTCCCACTACTGTCTTGACAGCCTTGCAGTGGAACAGATACTTGATATGACGATTTATTGGAAGACGGTTTAACCGATACAGCTGAGGCGAAGACGGCGAAAATGAATTGCTACCATATCAAGCTCTCATTTATATATTAGGTTGGAAGGAAAGTCCTGCAACAAAATGAAGGTCTTTTTCAAATCATTTCTGAAATGTTGCAGGCCGATCAATATTCGGAAATAATTTACCAAAGAGGTCAACTACCTTCTATTATCCTTTGAGTAAATCACTGATGCCTTTTATCCAGTAGTGAGGAAGCTGAGACCCATAGAAGTAATTGACTGCCGTTTTTAGATCACATTAAGTTACGATTTTTTTCCACAACGGGATGCTCAAGAAGGCGGAGCGCATGGTAGGTGAAAGGGACAACACTTGGGGAGTACGACTGATGAACAACCTGGAACCAATTCGAATCGTAGAACTTTTGACGCGAGTTTAAAGCGAAATTTCGACGTGCGCTGTCCCTCTGTGGAGACCTGATTTACGGTTTTGATCGTCCTTCTCTAACCCTGTTGACCGAATTTCGGGGTTCATAGGGGTAGCCGATAACTGTGTCCATCTAGTCCGCGCTCAGCAACTCATAGTGGATGGATCCCTCCAACCTCCATTGAATCAGGGGACGATGCTCGCGTGACTTCGAAGGCTAGTATCTCCTTTAGTGAAGCGATCTAACCGATTGTCGACCGTTGGTCGGTGAGCAGTGCCAGCATTGATTAGGTTGCGGTCATTTTGAGCCGCTACACCCGCGTTTTTCCCTTGGCATGCTTAGTAGAAGGTGATGATACGAATCGGGTGTTGTCCATTCACTGACCGTAATGCTGCTAGAGCCCACAAGCGTGCCCTTATTTACTCATGTGTTGATTACCTGAGGAATGTATTACAAGTTTATCACTCTTGCTACCGTGTTCACACTGTTATACAAATTGCTGACGCTTCAAATTTTTTGTTGCAGGACTTTCCTTCCAACCTAATATGTTCAACAACGTAAGGATAGGACTACTATGGTGGTTATCATCATAACCACTAATACACACAGCACCTCCCCCACTAGAAAGAACATGGGCGCAACATAGTCAACTTTCTACGTTTAATTCAAGACGGCATGCAATTCAACAATCCACAAGCAAACAAACGAGAAGTATCTGGGTATCTTTGTACAGGTGTTTTTATTCTCTTCGAGCGTCGTAGTGGTATCTCAACTTCGTATTCTCGTCGTCCTAGAGCAGCAACATCCGTAGCTTGTGTGGTCTCCTCTCGTCGCTTCCACACGTCGTCCAATTCGAGCTTCTCGAGCAGTGTCAGTAGCGACTTGTCCCCATAACCTGGAGGTGATTCCGTGTCATAACGACGTAACTGATTTGGGTGTTTCCTCTTTATTCTTCCACTCAGACCAACTCACAGTTGCCTTTGCCGATGCGTCTTGTGATACCTTCTTTCCAGATGAACTGTGACGCTTTCCACAACTGAGCATACACTGCTTCGCCAATTTCGAACTCTTTTGGAACAGCATTGTTTTTTCTCACAAGGTTGGCGATTTGTGGGCAAAACTCTTTCTTTGTGGGACTTTCGCTTCGCGCACTGCGGCGTTAAAACAGCAGTTAACAAAACATCAAGTCAAAACAAGTATTGTTTTTTCTGTTAAACTGCTCGATAATTTTCTACTGGTTTTCTTCAGAATGTGGCGCGCGCGATTTTTTCATCGGACATAGCAGACTTAGCCGAGTGCGGAGTTTTCTTCCTAGAAACACTTTCGCTGGCGTGCTGTTGTCCGAACACTCGTTTGGAGTTGTCCGGTATGCTTGAAGGATCACGTTCAGCGTCTCTTCCGACGGTTTCCCCTCCCCCTTGAGTTTCTTAAAACCTCGTTTTAGTGTGTCAACGAACCGTTCGGCTCCACTTGATTGCCTGTTGTAGGGAGCAGTTTTCACGTGTATGTTTCCTCCTTCTTCGCACATCATCCTAAACTGCTACGACGTAAATTGGATTCCATTGTCGCTGACGATGTTTTGTGGAATTCCATATCTTGCAAGCATCTTCTTAAGTTCTTACACCGTTTGGCTTGCAGAGATACCTGTCATTTAGGTAATTTCCGGCCATTTGCTGTAAGAATCTACAACAGGCAAATAAAATAGTCCAAACGGTCCTGCGGAGTCAACGTGAATCCTCTGCCACACATAAGCTGGTGTCGACCAAGCTTCCAAGAGAGCCTTGATGGGGTTCTTCGCATATTCTTGAAACCTTGAACTGTTTCGCACTACTTCTTCACAGTCCTTGTCAAGGTTCGGCCAAAACACGTAACTTCTAGTGAGCCTCTTTATCCTTACGATACCTGAATGACCAGCGTGCAGTTCCCTCAGGAATCTGCTTTGTAGTTCTTCCGGAACGACATTTCTTTCCGCCATCATGAGGCAACCATCAACGATCGATAGAGTTTCTCTTCTATTGGAAAACGGTGACAGTTTCGAGCTGACTTTTAACACTTTGCCGTACTTCACATATGCATTGATATTCTTGAGTAAGGGGTCCTCCGCGGTACTATCTCTGATGTACTCATGGTTCAGTGATGCAATCCTTGAGCAACAAGAAACCTCATTCTCCACATCTTCGTCCGAAACATGGTGCTTCTGCATCAATCTTGAGAGACCACCCACTTGCCCGGACTACGTGGTTTTGTCATACTCAATTTCAAACCCGTATCCAAGCAAAATTGTGGCCCACCTCATAAGCCGATATGCGAAGTATACTGGGACACCTTTCTTGACTCCAAAAATTGCTAGCAATGGCTCATGATCTGTTAACTGGGGAAACTTTTCTCCGAACAAGCACCTGTGAAACTTCTTGAATGCCAGAACAAGTCCAGAAGCTTCCTTTTCAATCTGTGAGTACAGTACTCACCGGATGAACTCGAAAATTCACGCGAATACCGCGAATTCGCATCATTTTCGTCTTTCCTCTATAAATCGCTTCAAGTTGCAGTAATCGAGGAGAGAAAAATAGCACTGAACTCAGCTTCTCGAGCTCTACAAGATGGTACCCTAAAGTGTTGAAAATGCTGCACTGCACCATGCTTTTGAGTTCAAACCGAAAAGTGATTGCATGTACATGGGGTGCATGCTATAGTGCTTGTACGGGCTGATCGGTCCCTGAAGATGGTGTGTTCAGAATTCGCTTTGGATTGCGTCACGTACTCGACCTTACTCAGCACAATGTGAAAATGATTGGATGGTCCTAATCAGTCTGTATCGTTCCCCTTTTGAGTTGGAGGCAGTAGATAACTGCATCTTGGTCTCCGCATTCAACCCTCCTGCTCACAGGTCCCATTAAAAACATGACATCCACTCACGGCGAAACAACGGAGTCGTTTTTTTTTTGACATTTTCCAGACTTTGGAGGAATTTTCCTCCCAGATTCGAAAAGGTGACATTGAGGCACTGTATTGTCGTAGACAACCCCTTGTTCTCTGCAAGACTATTCCGGCGCGCCTTATGATGGAAATGTTTCAAAATGCCTCCCTTGGTATGGCCCCAAACTTTGAACTTCGTCAGGTCCAAATCAAAAAATTATGTTTTTTCCAATTCGTTAGTTTTTACTTCTGCCTCGAGGCTTGTAGGTGGAAATATTTATTCCGGCCGACGTTTCGACGGACTCGTCGTTTTCAAAGGCCTGAAAGTGGTTCAAGGCGTGTTGGTTGTACACTACCCCACCAAGCGCTTCTTTCACTCTAGCGTTTCTGACGTACTATCAGGGAATGCACGAAAAATGTTCAAAATCCGAAAGGTAGGCTCACCTCACTTCCACCGCAAAGTGTAGCCACGCTACACGGTTAGTACATTAGTAGCGAATGATCTTAGTCCGCTGTCCTTATGCAATAACATTATTGCGGATCAGCACGGTTCGCTGATTATGGAACTAACTCGCAGTGTTGCATAAATGGCAAGAGATCATTTGTGATAGTCACACACTCCTTTCGGCTGTTCATATCTGGATTTCTAGCTAAAATCCAGAACGCTTCCAACGCTTTCCTCGACGATATTTCCGTCTCGTGAGCCAATATCGTACATTTGATGTTGAAGTCATTTCCATCATGCTGCTCCACTCTGTGCTTCCCTAACGGAGTTAACACATTACTGCGCCGTTTACCAGCAAGATGCTCTTTGATTCGTACTGAGAAAACTCTTCCGGTTTCCCCTATGTAGCTTGAATTACATGCCTCACATTGAATCTGATAA
>UZAF01017096.1:28400-41720 GCA_900617895.1 Haemonchus placei | reverse complement strand
AAGAAGCGCTTGGTGGGGTAGTGTACAACCAACACGCCTTGAACCACTTTCAGGCCTTTGAAAACGACGAGTCCGTCGAAACGTCGGCCGGAATAAATATTTCCACCTACAAGCCTCGAGGCAGAAGTAAAAACTAACGATTTGAAGAACAACAGACAAGCCGAGGTTCAAAGATGAGAGGACTTGGAATTTGATGCAAAACATGGTTTTTCCTTTTCCTTGCCTTCTTTGCAACAGAGTTGTACAAATTTAGATTCCCCGTGAAAAATGCTATCGAATGATATAAAGGTCAACCCGTGTTGAAAACCTCCCTTAACAACTATTTTCTGCCATAGGCCTGTCTCTGAGCGGTTTCCTACTGGGCGTGTTTGAATGCGCATGTGGCCGGGTAGTGTAGTGGCGTGGGGTTCGAATGATGGCTTTGAGAGATTGCTTCGCAGGCAGCGGGTTCCGTAGCGGTAGAGATTGGGGGCGGTTTCGAGTAATGACTACGTGAATGGGGACCTATGCATATGCAGGCAGGTGGGTACTGTAATGGCGGGAGGTCTGGGCATTCTGAATAATGATTATTCTAACGCGGGGTTAGGCCCGCAGGAGGCGGGGTATTGAAGTTGCGGTAGGAAGGTTTGGATCGACTAATGATTCAGCGGGAGGTAGGATCTGCAGAGGACAGGGTACTGTAGTGGCGGGAATGTGGGGCAGTTTGAATGGGGGTTTTGAGGAGGAATGGAAGGAAAAAGTTATGAAGGGAGGAGTTCATCGCGCGTTGATCCATATATCATTAGTTAGCACTTTTCACGAAGAACTAACAGTACGCAATTTAGCTGCATGAAGTTCAACGGCAAGGAAAGAACTAATTGTGATTTGGGCGTGACGAAAAGCGAAGTTTGGAGCCATAGCAAGTGAGAAATGTTGATCTTTGACAAGGTATACGATAACAGCCTCACAGATTACAGGGAGTAGTCTACGAAACGATAGTAGAGTGCCTTGCTGCCACCTCCTCAGATTCCGGAGAAAAATTCCCCAACTCCCACCACTACGGAACCGGCCTCCCGCGAAGCAGTCTTTCAAAGCCATCATTCTTGACCTATATACCTTGGTTGACCTATATATCATTCGACAGCATTTTTCACGGGAAATCTATCAGTGTATAACTCAGTGACAAAAAGGCCAAGAGAAGGGGAAAAGAGTTTTTTGATTTGGGCCTGACGAAGTTCGAAGTTTGGAGCCATACCTAGAGAGACATTTTGATCTATAAAACGTACCAGAACAGTCTTGCAGAGAACAAAGAGTTGTCTACGACAGTATAGTGTCTCAACGCCATCTCCTCAGATTCCGTAGAAAAAATTCCTTCAAAAAAATGGGAAAATGCCAAAAAATCGACCCCGTAATTTTACCGTAAATTGTGTCATATTCTCAATGAAAACTGTGAAGAGGAGTGTTGAGTGCAGAGGCCGTAGATGCAATTATCTACAGCCTCCAACTCAAAAAAGGTACGATGGAGACTGAACAGGACCAATCAGCCAGTTTCACATTGCGCTGAGTAAAATCGAGTACGTGACACAATCCAAAGCGAATTCTGAACATATCATCCTCAGGGGCCAAACAGCCCCTACAACACTTAAGCGTGCAACCCATGCACATGCAATCACTTTTTGGAAGGAACTCGAGTGCATGGCGCAATCTATTAGTAGCATTTTCAATACTTCAAAAAATCATCTTGTAGAGCTCGATGAGCTGAGCTCAATGGTTTTTTTATCTCCTCGATTACTGCAACTTCAAGCGATTTATAGAGAAAAGACGAAAGGGATGCGAATTCGCGGTATTCGCGTGAATTTTCAAGTTCTTAGGGCGAGTACTGTACTTCTTCTCAGCGTTTAACAGAGACCTTGAAGCATGTGCAATAGGTTTTCCCGAACCATCTTCGTATCTATACGAGATAAAGCATACAATACCATAATTACAAGCGTTAGCTGCCACATCTCGCTGAGGGTCGTAGTGAGCAAGGTTGGCAGCATTCGACAATGTTCTCCACAGTTTTTCAAATGCTTCATGTTCCGTGGAAGTCCACCTCCACTTCACATCCTTTCTGAGTAAGGCATTTAACGGCCCATGGAGATTCTTCCTAGTAACGGAGTAGTATGTAATCATTCCCAGAAAAGATCTCAACTGCACAATATTTTTCGGCTCATCCATGTTCTTTATAGCTTTGATTTTTTCTGGATTGGGTCTTCTTCCATTCTTATTCAGGATAAAACCGAGATATCGTATTTCCGGCCTGAAAAATGTACATTTGCCTAGAAGTATCTCGAATCCTTAATCAGCTATTCTTCCGAACACTGCAAGCAGATTTCCTCTATGCTCTTATCTGTTCCCGCCACTCACTAAAACATCGTCCAGATAGGTGACTGCACCTTGTATTCCAGCCACCATCTTGTTCATCGCTTGCTGGAATATCCCTGGTTCAGTCTTGATTCCGAAAGGCAGTCGATTGTATCTGAACAGTCCCTTGTGCGTATTTATGACGATTTTCTTCTTCGATTCCTCGGAAAGTTCGAATTGTAGGTATGCGTCCGATAAACCGATTTGCGAGAAGGTTGCTCCTCCGTTTAAGGATGCGAAAATATCTTTTTTATGGCAAGGGATGTTCGTAAGATTGCAACGCTCTGTTCACCCCAGTTGAGAAATCTGCACATATTCTCAACGTTCCATTTTCCTTCTTGACTCAAACGATGGGTGCGGCCCGCTCACAATGGCTCACTGGTTCAATAACATTGATCTGCACGAGCCTATCCAGTTCTGCGTTCACAGCTTCTAATGCTGCATGGGGTACCGGACGACTATTACAGAACACTGGGCATACATTCGGATTAAGCTGCAAGTCAAATTGTTCTTCGGTGCAGCGCCCAAATCCTTCTTCAAAGCCCCTGGATAAATTTTCTTCAACTCTGCTTCCATTTTGACCATGAGTGTCATCATTACTTCCGTTGTCATTAACTCCAAACGATACTTCATCTCTTCATTCGCTCGTACCCGCTCAAGGCCAATGAGCGAGTTATACGTCGTCACATATGCACAACACTTTGTTTCGACGCCCTTAATTTTGATCTTGCATTTCAATTTTCCATAGATCTTCATATGTTATCCACTGGCACTCTTCACAACAACATTTGTACTATCCAATGCTGGGAATTCCATCTTCTTCCACTGGAATGTCGTCTCTTTGTTCAGCAAGGTGATGTCTGATCGTGGATCCAGTGTCCAGTATAAATATGACGTCGCACTTGTTCGCTACTGCATCGATGTACATGCGAGGAGAGTCTGCTTTGATCGCTGCATTTGCAATCTTAACTGTTCGCACTTCTCTTTTTGGGGCTTTCCTTACTCCCCTCCCCTTGGCTTCGCGGACAAAATTTCTCCCTCTAACCAGTGTTTCTGCACTTCTTGCACAATCAGGGTTTGGACTTACATTGTCGTGCATAGTGATTGCCTTCGCAGTTCCAGCATTCGATTTCATTCCGCTTTTATACGATTGCTGCTTCGACCGTTTTCGTACATCTTACTACAATCTCACTATCTCTCCAAAGGCTTAGGAAGTTTTCATATTCTTTATGCAACCCGTGTAGAGACATGCTTCTCCCAGCTTCGTGCTCTCTATCGATATTGCGACCAACCTTTGCCTGATCTCTGCTTCTTGCCGTAACTTCAGGCCAAAAATCCTCAGAAGACATTTGATTCATTCTGAGTCCAGTTCGCTGATCTTCGCCTTTTCACAAATTGATTCACGGGGGCAGTACATATGGGATAGTCTTCGGAATCGCTCTTCTCCAGTTTGAGGCACTGATACCTTGTGGTGAACGACGAAGTTTTGTAATCGAAGAGCTGCTTTTACTTCTACCGTCTCATCGAGTCCGATTTGGAAACATCTCTAGGTAAAATATGCCTCTGATACTTGTCGAATGTCACTGAATCCAGTTTCTTACATAGTAACTTAATCTTGTTATTCTTCGGAACTTGTTTCGCACATTCGAAAAACCTTGTACCTCGCAAACCATTTCGAAAAGCTCATGTCAGCATCCGGGTCGAAAGTGAATCTCTCGATGCGGTCGCGCAAGGCTGCCGCCACATTCGGGAGTGCCAATGGTTCTTCCGCCTTGAAGACCCTTTGATCACGCTCTGGGCACTGTCGATGACCTTTGCAATGATGTATTTTTGCTCCTTCACAATTGCTGACATCACTGATGACATAGCAATCCTTTGTCCTCCATGAGTTGTTTAAACATCGACAACATGATGGTTGTATCCATGGTTCCTCCAACCATCGTGAACAAACAAGAGAGGAGCAGAAACTTAATAAAGAAAATCGATCAAGCAAAAGTGTCTTTCTCTCAATGAGTGAGGCTTGTCCGACTGCTCCGTAGTGACTAAAATCGTGTGGGAATTTGTCTGCGAGTTTAGCTTCTCTTGTCAAGTCGGATACACGAGGATAGTCGTTAATTAGATATAGTTGTGTGCCCAGCGCGGACGTCCTGATTACCACTGTTGTGTCCCACTATTGTCTTGACAGCCTTGCAATGAAACAAATATTGGATACGACGGTTTATTGGAATACGGTTTATCCGATTCAGCTGGAGGCGAAGTAGACGTGGCAGACATGAATTGCCACCACACCGAGCTCTCATTTATATAGGTTCAACAACATAAGGATAAGACCACCGTGGTGGTTATAATCATAACCACCAATACACACAGCAGGAAACTGTTGAAAAGTAGCGGAATTGGACTTGCCCATAGAGGCCGAGAGCGAACGAAAATCGTTCCCTTGGACTTAGAGCGAACACAGTAGGAAGGGATGTTTGCGGTGGATTAGTGACACTGGCAATATACCTTATCCCAGTAGGCGGAGCATGCGCGAAAATCTTTTTTTAGGAGTCCAAATTCGGAAGGGGTACAGGCGAAAGGATGAAATCACTGAAGATTGAACCAAGTTACACAATTAGACAACACGACAATGTCTCGGGCGAGACTCCGTTCATGCTGTCCTGAACGCTAACCAGTGCGTGCGTTGGCCGGAAATCCATAGTCATTGATCTACTGTTCCAGAGCATGTAAATTTGTAATGGATTTGGGCAGGCCAGTTTCATGACCAAAAGGAAGAGAAAGAGCCCAGCGTCAGCAGGTGGTTCGACTACTACATATAAGTACTTGCATAATAGGGTAGAATCAATTATAATTAATCCATCAAATAAGTGAAATAGACGAATCGTTCTCGCTTATGTTGAGCTCGAATTATCCGGCTCCTGTCGGGCTCCCCTACCTCCCGTCACAAGGTTGGAATATAAGGATGACCCATGATGCTCTTCCCAAAACAAACAATTCATTTTTGGCCGAAAAATTTCTCAAAGACAACCGGTTAGGTACATGGGCATTAAAAGACTAGACGTGGCGGCGAGTACGCTGATCTCTGGACTTGGTATCTTTGCCCCGAGCGGCGTGTCACGCTCATCTCACGCAATCGCGCGTTGTGAAGGGGAAGACTTGAATTCTCGGGGAAGGATACGTCATTCGCCGCGGAACAATGCCGCAAGCCGTGGGAATTCAGGGAGAAGTTCCGTCACCCCCTATCTCTCATGCTTTTTGAAAGCCTATGCCTTTCCCTCGATCTCAGCAATAACATCCGCTCAAAAGTTAACCCTCCCTTTACTGAGTCGCGGAACGACTTCCACAAATTACCAGGGGTAAGCATGCCTAGACGAAATACCCGTCCGAAATGATACCTAAACTGCTAAACGTGTTTTTGAAGGCCTCACGTACGCTTCCCAAATTTCTCGATCAATCCTTCCAGCGGAACTACGTGGATGATTTCCGGAGAAACCTAACAAGAAGGAAAGCAAACGGCATGGATGTATATGCTTTCTCTTGAGGCGGAACTTCTCCCAGAATTCCCACGACCAGCGGCAGTGGTTCCGCGGCAACTGTCATATCATTCCTCCAAAAATTCAAATCTTTCCCTCCATAGCGTGCGATGGCGTGCGGCGAGCGCGACAGCCATTTGGGAAGAAGATACCAGACCCCGCTTCCTCAGAGAGTGACCTCGAGCAGTAGTAACTGTGACACTTCATATGCGAGGGGTTATAATTCCAATTTTGCAAAAGCAAAACTTTTGCATTTGATAGGTCAAGGAAGCACCGTCTTGGAACGGTGAAGTCCAGCTAGTTGGATGGCAGAAGAGAGCTGCCTACAAGCGTTGAGAGAAGACGCGAGCTCCAGAAGACTTAGCTTTTCGCAGAAGTGGCAAGAGACTGGATAAGATTGCCGCAGCGAAGCAGAATCTAAAACCCTGAATGAGTAGAACGGTTTTGAGTTAGAGGAGAAGATTTTGTCTTCCGACTGCCAAAGTGCCATTGGGCTGCTCAAAGCTTCAAGGCCGATAAAGAAAATTAATGTGCAATTCAGATGAAGTTCAGTGAGGTCGAGCGCAGGCGAGAAAAAAAACCTTGATAGGCGCTCAAACAAAACAGTTTACCGTAGAACAGAACGCGCGACTTGTCCCACCTCTGACCCGGGTTGAGTTGCGTAGGGTAGTAGGGAAAACATGGTTGGGAAAGCGGTATGGACAGGGTACCAAAGAGGCTTGGAAGGCGAAATACCATGTAGCTGTACCAGTGACCAGTCAATTTAAGATTAAGGACTTGTCTCGATCTCTCGAGAACGTTCGTATCCATGTGTGAAGGGTCCACAACAAATGCCATCACCGGAAAGTAAGGGAAAGTGTCAAGAAGAAGAGAAGACTGAAGAAGGCTTTCCACCGCGATAAGTACTCCGGAAAACGGAACATTCCGTAATATTTGATCTCCTTCGCGTCAAGGAACTGTAAGATAGTTTTAAGATGGTCAGGCGCATCATCCACAGCCTAATAGAAACAGTAGACGTCACGGTTAGGGTAGAAGAAAAATCAACTCTGAGTTGGTTACTATCCTGCTGAAGTGGACAAAGGATCCCATCTTTGAAGGACTTCTGAGTGGACAGCTGAAGACCATCCTCTACTCTGATGACTTCGCTCTAATAGCGGAGGGTCGGGACGAACTCAAGAACAAGCTGCAGAAATGGCACTGAGCTGGTTGAGAATGGGCTTTGATAGAATGTGAAAAAGGCCAAGATCCCTGGCTTGGGAGAGTACGCAGAGCCAACGGGAAGATTGCCTCGGGAAAGCTCGGAAGAGCGCAAGACGCTCGACATCGGGGAATCGACGTGGCTGTTGACGGTAGCATCGACAGAGCTGGCGGGCCCTAGCATGGATGAAGCGAAGTCCACTGAAGCCTCTCCAACCGAGGGTGCTCCAAGATGTTCAAAGGGAAGGTGAACTGGACAAGGATGATGCCTACGATGCTCAACGGGTGCGAGTGCTGTCCCGCAGGGGAGAATCATGTCGTTCAGGGTAAGTTGCTCAGATGGGCTGCAGTTGGATGCGACCTAACTGGATCCGAAAAGAAGACGGCAGAAAGTTTATACAAGCACTGCTGTCCAGCAAAAATTGAAGTTCGAAGAAGCTAAAATGACGGCAGAAAATGTCGTAGATAGAGGGAAGTATAGACGACTGACGACAACAAGCATGTCCTGTGACGATGTAGGGTTGAGGAGATGAAGGAGATTGACAGTGAGAATGATCCTTTCAGTATTTGCCACCAGTCGAACGTCCGTCTTACACCGGGCTACTCTCCTTCATTTCACAAAATTGGATTGATGCTTAACACTCCTTTCCTCTTTTCAAAGCAGCTGATCCATTTTCGACCGGAGACTTTCGGAGAGGATTTCCCTCAACTACGCTGGCACAAGAGATTCTGCCTAGGGCACATGCACTGATCCTTTTACTTCTAAAAAACCTCCACCTGTAGCCCTTGGTCTCCCATGTGTATAGGAATCATCAGAAGCGATTTTGAGATGTTTGGTGATCGATGCCAGAATAAAAATAATACGAGGTAACTTTTTGAAAGGCAAACCGAGAAGCGCACTCGTCCTTATCCTGATAACAAGGAAAATAACAATGTTCGTTCTCTTCATATGGAATTGAAGTTGATCAGTCCTCATTCTGCAAATACAAGTCATTTTCTGTCAACCTACTTTAGCATTCCTTCTCACCTTACGAAACATATCAAAATGAGGGGCATATACCAAACAGTTAGCAAACGAAACTTTCTAAAATCACCTGTATATAATTCGCTACACTATATATAATTCGCTAAGTGTGTCTGCTGGTTTGTCGGTGTGTTCGTGTGTGTGTTGGTGTGCGCGCATGTATGTCTGAGCGGAATTTCATAACTCCTGTCCACGTGGACCTAGGGCATTAAAATTTGGTAGGATTACACTTTTCGTGTTAAGAATGGGATCTCGGCATTTTAATAGGTGATGTAGGATATGACGGGATGGTAGGTACTCGGTGACAGGAACTGATCATAACTGATAAGAAAAGATAGAGGATCTAAGAGGGGCCACCTACCGATCAAAATCCTGATGTCTCTGGTATTTACGATGTAGCTTTGACCGTTCAGTATGTTTCATTCGAGAAGACAGAATGCTAGAGTAGGGTGACAAAAGTGAGTGGTAAGACCAGTGAAAGGGACCCATTACCTGCAATACGATAAGCAGATGAGAATTTCCTTCATTTCTTGCTATTAAATTACGACCACTACCCAGTAAGGTTTGTGATTCAATGAAGGATCCTCTTTGCTCGATATCACTTGTTACGAAGCTCAATTGGCCGCCAGTGGTCTGGAATTCCCAACTAATGACATCTCCGCAAAGAATAGGGTCCATTGATGAAAACATCTAATAATGGTGCTATCATCACTCAGAACATCTCCACAGCATCTTCTCTGGTTGTCTAACAGTTGAATTTTTCATAGGTATTTCTTTTTAGAAGAGCAGAAGATCGACGCTTCCTCAAGGGCTCAAGCACCGACTTTCACTGAATACCATTTGCACTGCCCTGTTAATCCTGTGTCAAATTTCATGTACAGGAAACTATTATTTGCTTTAAAAATGGAGTGAAGGGTTAATCGATTACTAAAACTATCACAGAAGGAGGGAAGCCCGGCGTTAGCTGGCGAACTGACTGCTAAGCCTATAAGCCTCGTATCTGCTACCATCGCTATCCGCAATCTTTATCTGCGATCCAACCACTTCTTTATTGCCCATTAAGGTAGCATTGCTTTCTCGTCATATGAAATAATGAGGCGACTTGAGGAAAACTACATGCGGTTTTTTGTCACCAACCAATCACGATCCCGACGGAATTAACTTCTTTCTCCAAGGTGACAAGCTTTCACTATTCCGGAAAGAACCACCGCCTCTTGCCTTCTGTAGCTCCCTATCAAGCTTTATCAGCTGTTATCATTTCCTGCACCTACCATTCCTTCGCAATCCACATAACTCACCAAAGTGCTAAGGCTCCGCTACTAACACGAAGGCGTTTTAGATTCAAACTCTTGCCCTCTATAGCCATGAGACCCTATCCCTCGCCATAATCGTTACCACCAAGCATCCACAATCCCGTCACATACCACATCACCGATTAGGGCGTTGAGGTTCCATTACTGACAGATAGGGCGTGACTGACTCAGTAAGTACACCTTTCATGCTCCCAATCAGCATATATCATTTATTACCAGTACTTGTTACCAACTAATTACGGTCCTTCCACGCCCCAAATTGTCTACAAAACCGTCTCGACTCCTCTGTCAACACAAAAGAGCTGTGGATTCTCAGGCTCTTGCCCTAATTCATAGTAACTGTATCTCCTTCAAATTAGAATTTTGGATTCACGAGGGACAGATTAGAATTGCGGTCAACATACACACATACACACACTGACACAAGCACCGATACACGGGCTGATCATACACCGACACACAAATCGACACACACACACCGTTACAAACACCAACATGCGCACACCGACACACACACACGCACACCGACACACACACACACATACACACATACATACACACACACATACATACATACATACATACATACATACATACATACATACATACATACACACACACACACACACAAGGCTCAGGCACCGTCACACACTTCTACAAACACGCACACACACATCGTTACAGGCAACGACACACACACCGACACACACACCCACTGACACAGGCACCGGCACACAAACACGCACATACACCGATACATAAACACGCACACACACCGACACATGCACTGACACAGACACACACACACCCACACACGCACACCGGCACAGGCACCGACACACAACGGCAAACATATACACACCGAAACATACTCATAGACCACACACCGACGCGCACGCCAACACACACGCACACATTCGCCTACGAAACCAACGGATACACACAACAAATTGTACAAAGTAGAATAACTCATTTGTAATCAGACGCTCAAGATAACGAAGCACCAATCAAAATCGACGGCGAAACGCGACTCATAAAAGGGAAGTTAATCGGAAGAGGTACACATTGTAGTGGAATATCATGCGGTTCATGTTGGTTCAGACTCTCAATTCCCTCTCATCCTCCAGAACCACTCTCACCGTAGTCCATTTTTCTGCCAACAAAAGCCAAGTTAACTATCAATCCGAGAAGCATTTGATAGACTGACTGGTCCGCAATTTATATCACCTGTATAACCTGTCGTCCCGTTAATCGTCTATTCCCTCGAGCGGACGCCACTACCATCTCCATTCGTCTCTGTCGCGAGCCAGAGTAATTGAGTGAATCGCACTCGCTCGAGGGACACGGGGTAAGGCACTCATTTCCTCCAGAGTTTCGTGAAAAAGCCGACCACTGCGATGGTGGAATTCCTGCCTGGTGTTGAACTCACCAACGATGACCCGAAAAAAGTGCGACTCGTGAAGAGACTTTTCAGATTCGTACAAAACGCCTCCGAATACTCTTTTCTGTAGCTCGATATTGGTGCGTAGTCAACGAAGAATCTTAGGGCTGGAACACATCTTCTGAGTCGCACATGTCCGATTTAAGTAGTCAAGCTCTAACACGAGTCGGTGTTCATGGACGAGTGCTTGTTGACGAGGACACCCACACTCTGCTGTCGCATGTTACAAGGAATATCTCTGCTCATCTCTCCGATCTCACAAACGGTGTGCAGCGATGCCTTATCTCGGTCAAACCGATGACGTCGCGTTTGATCTTCTTAGCTGGTACAATCAGATTTTTGGTATCCTCTTGCTTTCTTGCGCTGAAAGTACAGATTGCCACATTAGCTCCTCGCCTCTTGGGTGGCCTGTTTTAGCTACGAGATTTTAGCAGCCTCTGTGGGCGGTCCTACACAACGCTGTCGTATTGGGGGCTCCTTCAGATCCAGGGGAGCGAAGCAAATTATATCACTGTTTTTGGTATATACATAGGTGCCCACACTAGCTTGCCATACTCTGACGAGATGGTTGAGTAGACTCCAGGTATCTATTCAAGCTATCCCAGAGTGGACAAAAAGCTTAAAGGCACTGTTCACGAAAAAGTGGTTTTGGAGATTTGCACATGGTTTGAATTCGAAGCCCCCTCTGATACCATTTGTGCAGGAATGAGGTCGGAAAACGGCTGGATAGGGCACAATAAGGACAGGAACATTGGGGGACGGGAGGCCTCCGCCCCTCGCTAGGCTGACTACGAGTTCTAATTGTCCTTCACCACATTCGCACTGGAGCGAAGTTGGTGAAAAGTCGATAAGCTGGTTGGCAAATTGCCAGAGACGCAATGTTTTGTCTGCTATTGCAGACAACACATTGCGTCGCATTCGTGCATTCGCCCGAACACTCCCTAACCGCCGTTCTTTCAATGTGAAACTCGTCCAACCCCCCTTTCTAGCTCTTTTTTTGACCCTTTGTAATTCTTTTTGTTCATCGTTTTTTGCGCTTTTTTCGTTGTTATCGCTTTATTCTAGAGTAGTTCTATCAATTCCCATCAAGAAAGGGTACCCTAACTTTTCTGTGAACGATGCCTTTAATTATCGGCAGCGCTGCCTCCCGGTTTCTCGTTAGCAAACTTTTGGCCGAGTAGACATTTTCGAAAGCAGTGTTATACCCTAGAGAACGAATTCCACTAGAAACAGACTCTGTATGTAGAAAATTCGAGAGATAACAGGTTTAAGGAGACCGGTCTGAGATCAAAACGCCAATATCACCCCGGGTGCTTCGTGAATGGTGGACTAGAAGCGCGGCTGTCCTACATGTTGTCCTAGTTGAGTGCAAAAACACTGCGAAATTTCCACCTGTATGACCCAACCCTCCTTCAGTACGGGGTTCTCAGGCCATCACGACGAGGAGAGGTCCAGCTGGAACCATCGAGGACGGTGTTCCGTCTCATTCTATTGCCAACTTGCTTCAGAGCGATGTCTTCAATATCTAGAGCAAATCTTACATTCAATCGTATTAATGTCTCCCATCTGACTTTTTTCGCATTAAAGGCACGGTTCACATTAAAAAAAGGTTACTGAGTTCTTCCTTCAGGGATACTGAGGGTCCGCCATGGGTGAAAGAAGAGACCCTCTCGCTCCCACAATCTCCGCGCTTAGGGCATGGTGGAAGACCTGTTGCTGCCGTAATTGGCTTTAAGGGCCCTCGATCGATGTCACGTTAGACAAGTATCGAGAAAATACAGATTCGTTCTAGGACCCACACACAATCAGCTGATCGCCGAGTGGTGAGGCGACGTTTTTCTTCCATTCTTTTTTCCTCTGATATTCTTTTCGCTGCCACGATCCCTTATTTAATTTCCTACTTCTGGAGGCTGAAAAAGGTAGGCTACTTTTGCTGATACTAGGGTTTTTTTTACTATGCTTATAAGTCAATGAAGTTTCGCTTACCATAATCTGTTATTCGTACCAGGACCCACACGTACGCAGTGAGACACATTGTGTAGCTCGTCCAAACGCTACACTCTTTTTCATTTTTCTGGCCTCATTCTCATCCAGCCCCCTTTTTCACGGTTTTTCGAAGCCTTTCTCCACTCTGGAAACACCGATTCACGCACTTTCTTCACCTTCATCGCACTATTTTCGATCTTGTCTCCCATTTTTCATCATAATCAGGATTACCCAAAATTATCGTGAGCTCTGCCTTTAAGTAGGCAAATAAAATGGGTGCTAAGTGGGTTGGCGGGGACCACGCGGCGCGGCAGGCGGCGCAGCACCCTACGCTCTCCAGCGAGATAGTAGAGAAGGAAGCCCGAAACGGTGTTTAGGGACGTTTCATAGTTTTTTTAGTTGTAACTGTGTATTTCTCACCTAATTTTAGGAAGGGGGGGGGGG
>UZAF01017096.1:0-28366 GCA_900617895.1 Haemonchus placei | reverse complement strand
GGGGGGGTGAGCCAATTGGACGTTCAACTTTCATCTCATCTCAGCTTTTTGCACGAGACAAGTATCTCACCCACCCCCGGAGCCCCTCCCCTGCTTAAAAAATGGGTTTTATTGGCTCAGAAGAAGTGCATCCATAATATGCAAGCATATTGTTTGTTCTGAATCACGAAACACATCAGTACAACCTTACCATTCCTTCCCAGACTCAGGCCCACTACTATCTTGCTGGAGAGCGCAGGGTGCCGCGCCGCGTGGTCCCTCCCCCAGCCCACCAATAAATGGGTTGGGGGGACCAATAATTAGCATCAATAAATGTTCATCCACTCGCGGAAGAATTTTCTGTCTGACCGAGTCATACATGACTCCATTAAAATCCTGAAGGCACGTTTCACGGGTGACTAGTTTCAGGCGAATGGTTGAATTGATAATGCAAAATGGTGCAATTAAGGAAAAAAACGCGAAAGTCGACGTATTTCAAGAATTGTGAGAATGCAAAAAGTGTGAAGTTTGGGATTGGACAAGAACACGACAACAAAATATGCGTGGAAAGGGTAATCGGACGAGCGGTCCAAATAAATGTCGTTGCGTACAGCCGGGTACAGTAAGCTGAGTACAACGTGTGCGCGTCTCGATGTGAACAGTGCAATCTCCACTCTACAGCCTCTACAATGCCGGTGAAACTCGTCCGAGGGTGCGCCAGAATGGGTATAAGAAGAGGCCTCGAATCATCCCATGGGGAGATGTCGGAAACCATTTTCATCGCGAACTGTACCTTCGAGTTTTGGGGGTGTTCTATTATTCCGCATCGAACTTTCGCATCGCTTCGTCTCTTGGTGTGTTTGTATGCATGTCTGTGCGCATTTGTCTGACCGGAAATTCAGAATTCCTGTCCCAATGGATTTAGAGCATTCAAATTTAGTCGTAGTGCAGGCGGTAAAGTGGGAACACTTGTGGTGGGTGAAAGCAGCGTACTCCACCCACAGAGGTTGGGTTTGCGCTAAATTAATGTCCGGGTGAAAATTCAGAACTCCTGCTTCCGTGGACCTATAGCGCTAAGATTTATTATAAGTATAGGCAGTACACAGTACAGGTGGTCTTACGGGAACACTGGTGGCAGGGTGCAGGACTGGACTCCGCTCATAGGGGTCGAGGTTTGCGCGAAATAAATGTTTGAACGAAAATTCACAACGTGTGAACACTGTTGATAGGCGCCCAAAAAAGGCGGGGCGTGCGTGAAAACTAGCAATTTGGACATGGGGCACTTAAATTGCGAGGTATACGGGCGACAAAAGGGGAACACTCAGAATAGGTGTTAGTACTGTATTAGTTCCACAGGGGCGGAATTCGCGCGAAATAAATGTTTGAGCGGAAATTCCCAACTGCTGTTTTCGCGGACCGGGAACGTTCAAATTTTGCAGGAGTACAGGCGATTGTGTGAACTTTGATGATAGGCGAAAAAACTAGACCCCGCGTGGGATGGAGGCGTGCGGATGTGAGCTGAAATTGCTAATTCGAATCTGGAGCGTTGAACTTTGGTAGGGTTCAGGCAGTAGGTTGGGGATGCTGATGGGTGGTAGCACGACCTGCCTTCGCCCTCAGGGGCGGGACGCGCACGAAAGCCACTAACTTGGACGTACGAAGTTCAAATTTTGCAGGCGGCAGGCTTAGCATACCGATGGCAGGTAGTAGAAAACGAGAGAATCAGATCATGCTGGGGAGGAAGCGGGCCATGCGTGTGAGCGTAACTTGAGTGAAAATACGCACTAAGTTAAAATAAGAAGGGAATGAAACATGTTACTTGAACACACAGGATCTGAGTGGGACTTCGCTCATGGCGGGCAAAGCGCGTACGAAGTGAGTCGGTATGTGTGTGGGTGTTTTGCTGCTGGAGATCATAACCCCTGTTCTTTGGAACTGGAGCTCTTAAACTAGGGAGAATGCAGGCGACGGGTCAACTTTATCACAAGAAGGAGAGCGCGGCGTTAGACGGGTGGTCCGACAGGTCGAGCAGATATACATCCATCCAATTCGACACTAAACAGAAGATCAAAGCGAATAGAGTCTGAAAATGAATCTATCAACGGTGGAAGTACAATACTATATCGACCAGTCTAGAATGTCTTGAAAGTCCAATAGTATTAATACTAATAGTATACAATCGAATTTTAATCAAATATTCATGGTTTGGAACATCACCTTCGATTACAATACAGATGCTCAATGTGATCATGACTTGTGAGCAAGCTGGCAGAAGAACTGAAGCAGAATGGCGGGAAGAGAATTTTTTAGAGAAGGCTCCTTCGACTAGCCCTGACCAGGAATAGGACTAGGCGTGGAGCGTCCTATGTGTTACATGAAAGTGCTGCGTGAGATGACAAAAAAAAAGCCTCTGAACAAGTAGTATATTACGTGTGGTCCCAATTCGTAGAAGAATGTCATCCATTCAACTGTTAAGGCTACAGAGGAATAAACTAGTATTAAAACTTGTTCGAATTCAACTCCGTAGTCGGTCGATGAAGGACTCATTGCCAGTATCACCTATCGCAGAAGCATTTTTCGAGAAACTGAATCACTAGAGAAAACCACATTCACATTAAACATCTCTACAATTTCGTCAAAGTTCAGCACGACCAAAAAAGAGATGGTGAGAGTCTAGAAGGAGGCCAATTGTGTCTGTCTACTTGAGCAGACTTCAAAGGCACACAACATTGGGTCCGATATTTTTCGTTATTAGAACGCAGCAAAGAGCCGTAGAAACTGACAGAAATTCGGAATATCAGTGTTCCCTCCCATGAAATAGTCAAGACTGTACACTAAGCGGTGACAAAAACTGAACCTATGTGCATTTTGTATTGAACTTGTCACTAATCGTGTCCCGGCGATTGTCTTGAGATGAATGGAAAGAACACGACAAAGAGTTCAGTTGAAGCCATTCGTTTCTTCGGTATGCACCATTTGGTTGAATTCGGTTCCTTGTCAGACAGCAGAAACATCGCTTCATAATTGTCAGTCATGACGCTTACTAAAGGACCGATGACAACATTGTAGCAACTGACGACTATTTCGCTAAGCTATCAGAATACGAGTATCCTGGTGAATTTCATTTTTCTCAATAATTGGGACAAGGAGCTTCGCGATAAACTCAAGAAAAAGAGGGAACAGTACATGTGAACAGAGAGCTCAGTCTTTGAGGTTTCCACGAGTTTCATTTCAATTCTTTACTCTGAAATGGAGGATGAAGATCCATCTGTTGACTGAAGCTGAAAAGGCGAGCGAATGGAAATCTGTGCGAAACAATTTCCACTTTAGAACACAACACTTAGCGACAAGTTCTTGCCGTCCTTACACACCTCTTCATGAAGCTTAACTTATCAATGGGGCTAATCAAAACCTAAGTTATAGCGACTGAGAAAAAAACTGTTGTCAAAGGCACATTCTGCCGAATGTTAGCTAAATGATTCATTTCATGGGAAATAGAGAGAGTTCGTGGATGAAGTCTGGCCAAAACATTTCAACGACATTAAAGTGGAAAGCTTGAAATCTGCACGACTTGGACTGAGGGTGTACATTATCTGAACAATGTCCATTACTTATGCCAAAAACCAGAGGAATGCAAAATTCTAGACTAATTCTGGTTTTATTCCCGAACTGAAGGTCTTTAGGTAAGGCCTTAATAATCTGAACAAAGGCAAAAAACAGGTCGACTCATATCTAAGATGGCACGAAATTGCACCCACAGGTAGGTGTTCAACGCTACTGCAACGACCAGATTCTTTATAGTAGCATAATTACGTCGTCTGTTAAGGCGAACATGAAAGTTGCAGTTGCTCGATTAGGAGTTGTGGTGAACGATGGAAAAGATGTAAAGTGGCGATTGAAGCCACTTCGAAAAAAAACCTTTCCGTGGCTTGAACATGGGGTTAATTCTCTGGCCCTCTGCCAAGATTAAGCTTTACTCTGAAGCCAGTATTTCAATAAAAATGCAAGCATGCTACACCAACGACAATGCAAATAAGTTTTTTGCCACTTGTCCAAATTACTTGAAAAATCACAATAGTGCAGAAAACCAAAAAGAGTAGATGCTGTAGTCATGAGGGGTCATGGTTAATAAGCAACTCATAAATGGAGCTTATCTGGAATTTTCCGATCGCTGCCCAACTAGACATCCGGAATTTAAAAAAAGTGAGGTACTCGAAAATGCGGGTTAGTTACTCATGAAGTGTCCGACTTCTCGCGTTCCAGTCAGATTAACGGCACCACAACTAGCAGCCTGGCTATGCCGGCCACGCTTCTTCGTGCCTAATTAGACCGGCAGCAGCGGTGTCAGCGGGGACCCTACGAGAAACTCGATAAATGACGTGAAATTGCAGAACAACAACTGTGGACGTCAATGAAATTTCATTTGGGGTGTTGATGCGAGAAATTTGTTTTCATTTATTAAGAGACGAGCTTCTGATTCAAACCAGTTTACAAGAACTATAATATAACATGACAAAAAACAGTGTGTTCCCATAAGCGTGGCCACGTTTCTTATGATTAGAGGAAGACGATCAATGGCGACTCTCTGGCTCACAGTGCAATCCAATTCAGAAAAAAAGCGATCCAGGGTTCCTTGATTGTGGAATCCTTGTCCCGACAAGAGTAGCCGAAGAATCACCCTTTATACCTGGATTGATGTAGGACGCTTCTTCAGCCAATAACGTAGCTGATACTGAGGACGCAACATTTATTTTGACGCAAGCATGATCACGCATAGGAAGGTCGACGTTTCTACATTGTAACACATCCGCAGTTTGACTTCTACTAGCGATACTGGCCCCTATTATCCATATTATCTATACCGCCTGCAGTGCCGCATCCACTAACAGTACTTGAGCAAATGCAGTCCATGCAGAGACAAGCAAGCATCTATACAGAGCTTTCATAAGTAAAAGATCACCCTCAAATTTGGTATTTACAGGAAAAACGTCCAAGCAGTTAAAGGCACCGTTTACAATAAATTTGGGGTACCCTTTTTTAACGGGAGTTCATAGAACTACTCTAGAAAAAAGCGATAACAACGGAAAAAGTGCAAAAAACGATGAACAAAAAGAAATAGAAAGGGTCAAAAAAGAGCTGGAAAGGGGGGTTGGACGAGTTTCACACTGGAAGAACAGCGGTTAAGGGAGTGTTCGGGCGAGTGCACCAAGGCGACGCAATGTCTGCAATAGCAGACAACACACACAAGCAGACACATCGCTCCAATGCGAATGTGGTGAAGGACAACTACTACTCGTAGTCAGCCTAGCGAGGGGCGGAGGCCTCCCGTCCCCCACTGTTCCTGCCCTTATTGTGCCCTATCCAGACCGTTATCCAACTTCATTCCTGCACAAATGGTATCAGAGGGGGCGTCGAATTCAAACCAAGTGCAGATCTCTGAAACCATTTTTTCGTGAACAGTGCCTTTAAGTAAGCACTAGTATAAGATTTACCACCCTGAATAACCCCCACGCACGGACATTTTCTGAATCAACTTCTACCATGACATTTTTACAAATAATTTCTGCATTTTGCGCCGTTTCATAAGTATAAGATCACATTTAGAATTTGAAAAAATTATCACTAGTAACGACAAAAAAACATTTAGTAGGGGGATGGGTCTTCCTTGTTCTAGCCCAATATCAAATAGCCTTCATGGCATACTCGAAACAGAGTTTCGGAAAACCTCGCCGGAGATTTCGTTCCAAGATTCAAGTGTTGCCTGCTTAAGCTCTTCTATCATCTGAACTGACGGTTATTTGCATAAATCTTTTTTACAATAATGCCCCAGACTCTCCATCGGGTTCAGATCGGGGCTGCAGGCTGGCCTTGTCAGAACTTCGAAATTTTGGGAGAGGTTAATGACTAACGTGGACCGCAGCACTGTCATGTTGTAAAACCTAGTTAGGACCAGTCGTTGGCTCAGAAATGGCATCAGGTGCCATTGTGCGACTCCCTGAGAGTCCTTGGAGTCCATTTTAGAGGCCACGAGAGCAATCTCCAGCCCGACACCTTGCAGAAGGCACCCCGTACCATGACGCTTCCTTCTCAAAAATTGCAAAGACTAGAGTTGATCGGCTCTTTTCGTAAGTCATGTCAGCAGTAGTTGTAATCATCGAGGCCTTCCAAATCAACTTTCTGTCCATCGAAAAATACGACCTGAAAAAGAATAGACTGTATGGCTAATCGGAATACGGGCTGACTTTCGTCCAATCTTATCCCAAATTCAGCTTCGCAAATTCAAGTCGTTCCTTCCTGTGGCGGTAGGTAAGCCACAGAGCTCTCTTCATTGCTGCCCTGACAATGCCATAACAATTTACGGCCCTTCATTCAGTAGTTTTGGACACCGAGTGACCCATCTCCGATCGAACTTTGTTCAACAACAAGGATTTTTCCGAAATAGTTCTTAGCATTCTCTTCTTTTCGTTCGCGGTTAGCTTGGGTGGGCACCCTGTCCTCGTGGAGCTCTGAAGACTTCAAATATCTTCAAACGGACCTGAGGGATCTCATGATTCACCTCACACTTGCCGTCGTACCGAATCCTGTACCACGAAATTTTCGATTTTGTGCTTTTTCTAAAGAAAGATGACCTCCGCAAGACAAAGTATGCATTGCTTCCAAACATGTTTGCAACACATTCTCTCCTTAGAGATCCTTCCAAATAAAAATTCTGCTGCACTAGATTTCGAAACCTTCGCGCCGTCGGGGTGATCTTACACTCACGAAACGGGGTAAAATAGAAAATAACTCATAAAAGATAATATATAAGCTGAGTAAGCCAAAGCACGTGTGTGGGGTTATTGAAGGTGATGAATCTAATGGTGGTGCCAGAATGATGTGTATTGGTTGCTTATCCTGTAGATACCAAATTCGATGGTGATCTTATACTTATGAAACGCACTGTATGAAATCGCGGCGACAGATACACTGGATTAAACGATACCGTGCCCTTCTTAAAATTGCATGCACTTCGAGGTAACCTGTGCATTTTTGCTATATGTGGTGTAAGTGAGAGGGGACGAGCTGTTCCTTCAAGAAAGAAAAGACGATTCAGAATCATACTCCATGATGACTTTGATAGGATGGTTCTCCTATTACTAGCTCAATTGACAGTAGAGTAGGTCTGAGTCGAGCGGGAAGGGCGCTAAAGGCTCACTAGAACTATTAATTTATAAAGCTACTTCCGCTTCCGCCACTGGCCACAGTAAGCGACTCCGTAGTGAGGCTTTATTGTCAAACGTCCTAAATAAGGAACTCGCAACTAAAGCTGATGTAGGGGAGCATCGCCGACGGAAACTACACATATTCTTTCGTACCGTATTAGGTCCAGAGCGTTGGGCATCCATATTATTGTGCCTGTCACCACTTCCCACAGAATGAAACCTCCGCAAGCTGTTTCGAGAAAATCGTATTAACCGGTATAGCATCAAGCCCACTGAATGTGAGACTCCAGTAATGAGCATTGTACCTATCGACGGGCGTAAATGAGAGCAGGAAATCTGAAGCTCAAGTAGTTCTATGGAATGCAGAAGAATCATTAGGCGAGACAATAGACGGAACGAAAAGTAAGGCTGCTTGGTTTTGGAACCAGAAATTTGAACATGTCACAAGAAGGATGAAGAGAGAGTGCAAGCGATCGCAGAAGAGGAGCTCTGCACCTCAGCAAACGGTCATAAGAAAATTGCCAATGAATCCATAGTCAAAGGAAAAACGCGGAAGTTTGTGTCTTGTTCGAGAAGGACATCGGAGACAAAAGGCGGGCCCGTTTCATTACGACTGTCAACATTCCGACAACAGCTGCCCAACACACAAGGGCGGGGAAACTGTAACGAAGCGAGGACTGTAAGACAAAAGTCTTCGCTTAGTTACAACCGGTGGGGCTCGGTGCCACGTCGAGGAGGCGCAACCTGTAGGCGCGCTACCATGTCGAGAAAGCCGAAGTTGGCAGAAAACCCATTGCAGCCAAAGTCAACAGAAAATTCAACTCCATTGCATAAGAAAGATGTCATAAAACTTGAAAAAATTCAAAGAATGTTCACACTGAACCCTTGTTCCGCTGAGTGTATCTAGACTTGCCGTTCCGCCGAGTTTTGAAGAACTTTCGAGACAACCTATCATGATGACTCTCAAAAGAGACGCGTCATAGTAGGCCTTGTTTTTGCAATCATCTCCTACATGTGGACGTTAAACTAACTGCAAGTGTGTACTGGATCCTTGGGCTGGCTAGTGTAAGGTCAAGTGGTGCCAATGTAAGGTCAGTATACCAATTCAGATAGGAAATATCAAGGTCATTTCCACAAGTTTGTCCCCTATCGATGCAAAAGATGGGTGCAACTCCTATCCTTCGAAGTGCTTTCTGCTAGGAACAGACAAATGTTCAGAAATAGATTGAAAAAAAATCAATATGCTGGGACTGCTGGGTCTGGAAGACTCATGTTTTTAGGAGTGCTCCATCTCAAGAACTACCCTGCAAGGAAGCGTGAAGATCCATAACGATAAAAAAAACCAACGATCTAGTTTTACACACTAGATGTCAGAGCGCATTCAATAAATTCATATAACTCTACTTTTTGCTTGATGTTATGTGACTATGGAACTACTCTCTGGGCAGCTTGCTCTGCAGCCACTGCCTCTTCACTTTCGATCGCTTCGGCGATTGCCGCTTCTTCTTATACAACTAACCGCAGTGGTCAGTGGCCAGTGAGTACAGTCCCCATCGCTTCTGCGATTGCCTTAGCTCTTCAAGTAAATGCAGTTGTCAGGGGTGCGAACGAACACCTGAGCATTTTTCCGCCCGCTAAGTATGTTGAGGCCACCGATGCCATCAATGGAAGCATATTGTCTTTTGTTTCAATCCATTTCAGTACTGTGTATATGCAAGTATGACATCCAGAATGTGGAACAGGAGCACCACTCATGATAATTATATTGAAATGCATGTTTTCGTATTTGTACGTGTTGTACCAAATTCAATGAAATGTATGTTTCTGTATTGAGTACTACTATTTACCTACTAGTGTCACACAGGAATAGTTGAGAATTATGCTATAGCCATCCTAAGGCAAGTTTATTGAGCCCTGAAAACTATGTAGTTATTCGGGCTACTACGGAGACACTAACCAGGAGAAAATTTCTGGTTCCTGGAGAGCAGTCTAGCTGATGATGGCAGAGCAGATCATGCAGTAGAGGACCGAATTCATGGAGCTCCGATGAATGCAAAAGTCATCTGGTGCTCTATGTAAAGAAGATGGTGCAGCAAGCCTAGGGACAAAAGACACCGTTAGTGGTGAAGCCAAAGATGCCCTACGGCAGAGTACTGGCTACTTATTAAAGTTATGGAACACACGCCATTTCACTGGGGTGTGCATGCTACTGTGCTTAAGGTTAGGCACTACTGGACATTGCTAATAACATTGAATATAGTTGAGATAAAACCATGAGCATAGCTTTTAAGGACGTGGACGATAGTTGGAGAAACACCACTGTTGTTCCGTCTTGCAACGGCGGAACGCGCAATGGATGGCTCCTACTAAAGTGGAATAAATTCAACAGCACATTATTGAGCTGCTGTGAGCGTACGAATTCTTATCTTCCCGATCTTCTCGAAGCTGAGGGGGTCGGTTAAATTTTCCTAAAAACAGTTCACATGCTTGAGAATTTCATAACGGATGCCATCTCTATTGTAGGGCAGGCGACGGAGAGCTTTAGAAAAATCTATGAGCCTTGCCAACTAGACCTTCTCGGTCTAAAAAAGCGTGTCATCTACTTATGACTACATTCTAAAGGACCTTCAATTCAACATTCCGGTTCATCTGATCTCACCACTTCACACCGGCATTCACCCTTTTCTTTTCCTGATGAGTCTGAATACCATTGTGAAAAATTGCACAAGGGCCATTCAAAGGCACAGTTCACGTTAAAAATGGTTTCTGAGATTTCTCCCTAAGATGAACCTGCAGGATAGCCAAAGGGCGCCGGCTCAAAAAATTGTCATGATAGGGCGTAATAAGACCCCCAAACCGGATTAGCCGACGTACGCACCTTAGCGGTGTTAATCGTTTTAAAAGCTTTGAATGTTCACCAGGACACACACCTTGCATGCAGACAGCGTATTGCAGCCATCTGTATGCAATGACGCGCGCACCGACGCGGAGTTCGAAAGGGACGTGTATTTTGGCATATTTCGGCATTAATGAAGTTTAGAAGTCTACTCTGGACCTACACTGCAGGGAAAGATCTAACGGACTATGTCGAAGCTTGTAGGAGCAGCGACGCAACAAGAACTAGTCAAAAACGGGTACTCAAGGGTGGTGCGCAAACGCTTCTGTTCACTGAAAGTTTGGTGCGCAAACGTTCTATCCACTGTAAGTTGCAAGAGTATAGTATAGGCAAGCCTCCACAATGAGGAGGTAACAGAGTCAATGGGAAAGAATTGAGCTTCAAAGTTAAGGACTAGCAATCATGAGTAACTTCAAAAGGAGTTGGAACGCCGAAATAAGGCAGGACCCCAATGATGCCAAGGCTATGGTGAAGGCGAAGGCTATGGTGAAGGAGCTCTATGAGCGAAGAAAATGACAATAACCAGTAAGAACTCGCTCACCCTACAGTTGTGTGGGAATAGCATTAATAAGAAAAAGGTGCAATTTGGTAAAGACTGCCTGGTGCTAAGTGGGTTGGGGGGGGGACCACGCGGCGCGGTTGCGGCGCGTCACCCTGCGCTCTCCAGCGAGATAGTAGTGGACCTGAGTCTGGGAAGGAATGGTAAGGTTGTACTGATGTGTTTCGTGATTCAGAACAAACAATATGCTTGCATAGTATGGATACACTTCTTCTGAGCCGATAACACCTATTTTTAAGCAGGGGAGGGGCTCCGGGGGTGGGTGAGATACTTGTCTCGTGCAAAAAGCTGAGACGAGATAAAAGTTGAATGTCCAATTGGCTCACCCTCCCCGGAGCCTCCCCCCCCCCTTCCTAAAATTAGGTGAGAAATACACAGTTACAACTAAAAAAACTATGAAACGTCCCTATACACCGTTTCGGGCTTCCTTCTCTACTATCTCGTTGAAGAACGCAGGGTGCCGCGCCGCGTGGTCCCCCCCCCCCAACCCACTTAGCACCGACTGCCTAATAAATTATCGGGTGAAAATGTAGNGGGGGGGGGGGGGGTGCCAGCGCTTGACCCTGCGTCTCTGACACCGGCGGCAGAGAGCTAAAGACCGCGTAGAAAGATTTTTCCCTTCTAAAAGTTAGGGGAGGAGCTCCGGGTTAGGAGTAATGATTAATCTCGTGCAAAAAGCTGGGATGGGGTAGGGATTGAACATCCTATTGATTCACTCACCTGAGGCTCCTTCCCTAACTTTAGGAGGAGAAGAGCTCCGGGATGGGTTTGATGATTAGATGAGGAAAGAAATGAAGAGACACAGAGCGCAGAAGTGCCTGGCACCTTCAGCTACATTTTCACCAATTATTGAATTAGAAATAAGCAGAAATAATCCAGCCAAACATTTTTTATTGCCTATCGACACTAATTACTACGTATTGAACAGCTTACGAAAAGTGCACCTGATAAATAAACTAATTTAAGTAAGTAAAACGAAACGTCACATCACTGAATGGAAGAGATCATAAACAGAGAAAGTGATATATTGCAGATAAACTAGCGATACAGAGTGCTCTGGTGGTCATGTATGCGTGATCAATTATGTACAAGGTTATTATCACTATAATCAATACCAGACGGATCGCCCGGGTGCACCTCATTTACGCGTAAGGTTAGCCTGTCGCCCACGTTCCTTCAAGTTTGGGAGGTTCGATACATTAGTACAGGAGGGGCGAAAATGTAGTGGGGGGGGGGGGGGGGGGGGGGGGAGATGCCAGCGCTCCCCCTGTGTGTTCTTTTGTGCTCTGCGTCTCTAACAAAAGGCGGCAGAGTGCATAGAGATCGCGTTAGAGAGCAGAGATAGATTCCTCCCCTTCTCAAAACTAGGGGGAGAGCTCGTGCAAAAAGCTGGAATGGGGGTAGGAATCGAACATCCAATTGGTTCATCCACCCCGAATCTCCTTCTCTAACTTTTAGGAGGAGAAGAGCTCCGGGATGGGTGAGATGATTAAATGGGGTAAGAATTGGAGAGACGCAGAGCACAAAAGAGCCTGGCACCTCCCAGCTACGTTTTTATTCAGGAACATAAAGTTACGGCCAAACGCAAACAACATACACATCCGACACTCTTTGTGATAATCTCGCCCGGACTAGGTCATTTTACTTGCTTTTTTTCGAAATTCTTTTTTCATTTACACTACGTCTCCCTAAATCCCTCTATGCCCACGAAAGCGGGATCCATCTCACAAACAGTCACTTTTCACCATCTATTATCAGGTCCACATCCTGCCCCATGTACTCCCACCAAATTTGAATGCCCTCGATCTAAATTAAAAATTAGTGCAAACCCTGCTCCCTGCAGGCGTAGTTTAGTCGCGCCACCTATCTTCAGCAATCGCCATGCTGCGCCTGTAATTTTGTAAAATTTGAGCGCCTCAGGTCCGAAGTCACAATTTTTGCGCACGCCCCGCCGCAAGTTTAGCCCTGCCACCCACCATAGGGGTTCCCATCTATCCGCCTGCTTTCCTAGTAGCTCTGAGCCTATGGAAACAGAAGTTATGAGTTTCTTGTCGAACATACACCGACGAACCAACAGACAAACTTCGCGAATTATATATAGTAGGATATCCGCGAGGTTTTGCTGTGTATTATCAAGCATGAAAGAGCTAAGAGAGTCATTTATGTAGTCCACATTATGGAACAGACCACTTCTGTTGGCAGGACGAGCAGAAGCACGACTTCTCTTTGAAAATAAATAGGCTTGGTGTTGGCACACTACGAAAATTATTCAGTTCATCAAGCTGACGTCGTACTTAGACCAAATTGGCCATTCCACAGCTGAATAATATTCAGTTCAGCTGAATAAGGTCTGCTAACTGTCTCCCGCACTATTAATGACTATTTCCCATTTGGATCTAAGTTTTCGGCCTTTCTTCTTAGATGAACGTTATTTTCAAGACAATAACAATGAAGGTATCGAAGACGTTCATGGCCGAGCCGCTCTCCCTGCAACTGGTGACAATTGGTCCAAATGGATGATAGAAGGGGCAATACCAAGACATGCCTGATAGGTACCTCCAATCTCGCAGTTAGTGTGCTGAGCAAAAGGATCGCTCTCCAACATGACAACGCGAGACATATTAGGTCATCTCATTCAAAAGTTCGCAGACATCCAGAGGGATGGCGGGATTAGAAATGAGGCTGTCACCATAGACAGTGTTTTGATCAGAAGCGAGTACCGTCAGTTACGACACCGCTCGATTTCGACATCATGGCAGGAAAAAATTGACAATTTGAAAAGAAGTATTGCCGAACAGGATCAACGCGAAATTAGCAAATGAGGCGGTATACAAGGAGAATCCGCCGCTCAAATTCATCGTGAGCTCAACCAACAAATGGACGGAGTTCTTCAAGCGCAATGCGCAGAAATGGGTGCGAATGTTCAAAGAAGGAAGACGGAAACATGTGAAGGCTGTGGTTGTGCTCACAATGTTCACTTCCCACACGAAGAACGAGTGGCTGAAATCAAGCGTCGAATGGCTGAGCGCAGAGACTGCACTATTGCCGAACTTGCCCGCGAGAGCGGCATTCCTGCTACTACCGTTGGCCGAGTTGTGTCCAAAGAATTGTAGATGGTCAAGAAGATGTGTGTATGGGTACCTCATTTACTTACAGAAGCACAGGTCCAAAACCGAAATGCCTGTAGAAACAATCTTCTCCGCCACCGACGTCACCCACGACTCTTGAAACGGACGTTGGCTATAGATGAATCATGGGTGGGTTTGTACACTGAGCCCGAAATTGTTCCAAGTGGATGCTCGTCGTGGCAATGGATTTCTGGGGCGTGGCGTTCTGGCGACTCTGTCCTGAAAAAATGACCGTCACTTCTGAAGTGTACTGTCAGTTTCCCGACGATAATACCGACAATTGGATGGCAGCACACAACTTCAAGAGGGCAATTATCGCTCATGACAATGCCAAGCCCACAGATCTCGAATTGTGCAGCAGTTTTTTTTTCAACCGCCGTATCCTCCCGAGCTCAAGCCGTGCGACTTCAACTGGTTCGTTCGAATGAAGATACGTCGCAGTGGCAAACGCTTTGACAACTGGTCGATCGCCGAAATGGACATTAACAGCATTTTATCTGCACATGTTGAAGGAGAGAAGCTACTTGGTGTCCAGATGCTACCTGGACGCTGAGAGAAGGTCTTCAACGATGATGGAGCCTACCCGACAGAACACTAGAATATTAGCTTTTTATGTTGTTTGCTATTCATTTTATTCGAATAAAAGCCTGCGAACTTTTGAATGAGACGACCTAACACATTACAAGAGTGATAGAAGGAAAGATTTGAGAGTTTGGTTAAGACTACTTTTCATCCATGGCCACAGCATAGCTCCTTCGTAGTGGTATTTATTCAAAAGACTTGATTCACCAGTTAGACTGTTTAGAGATCAAGTAGATCAGACAAGTCATCACATTCTTTTCTGCTTCCAAAAACATATAGCTCTTCTCGTGGACTCGAAAATTGATTTAAGCAATGAGGTCACCAACGGTACGAGACTGAACACGTTTTCTTATACCGCTTCTATTGCAACATGAATCCATGATGAGATATTTTACGTTCTGAACTGAAAGAGGTCGTAAAATAACCCTACCTGTTGGAAAACTAGGCGACTGAAAGTAGGAAAATGACCTGGGTAGAGATACAGTGGACATTGTGACATGAAACGTAATTGAAAAAAAAAACGCGACATAGAAATTGTTCTAAATTAAACCTCTTTGAAGGAAATGAAAAGGTGATAAGCTCGAGATACATGCTCCGAAGTCAGGGAAATGAAAGATTGAAAACAGGATCATAGTCGACTAATGCGACAGATTAACCTGCAGAGCCCCTCCAACACGAATGGAAAGTACAATGTTTATTACATTTTCAATATGCAAAGCACAACACTGTCAAAATAATTAATCCGTTTCAGTCGTAAGAGAGGGGAATTAACACACTCACACTCCCCATTCTTACCACTGAACTTCGTTCACTGTGCAGAGTCCGTAACAATACTGCAACGCAAAAACAATGCAATGATATATGATAAGGGGTGGCGAAATAATATCAAAAAGCGCCATACGGTGGCAAATAAAGTGAGTTTTTACAATCTTGACGATCACATATTCATATGTGAAATCATAAATACAAAATATACTATGCCAACCTACAAAGAAACGAAATGCGGTCACAGGTCCGTTATCAACCGCGAGGGAGGATCCCTTAATCCCAAGCCACGGTAGGAACATCGTCGTTCGACTTCGAACGAGTTAGTGGATCGAGATGTCAAATTATATTGTTGCACAAGGCAGAAGACGACAAAAACGAAAAACTCGATCTTCTCGCAATAAGGTAGCGGTAAAACGATGCATTAGCTATATTGCAATTATTTGTAGAAACTGCAACAACAACCAAGCTTTTTCTCTCAATCGGAGCTTAAGAAACCCAGGTAGATTGTCAATCAGTAACGTCTCTTGTCAGCCTACGCCTCAACCCCTTACGCTTCATTTCTTCGACTTCTCCTTTCATTACCACAGCAGAGAGTGGAAATGAGAACCTCTGGAAGCTCTAATTCACCCTTTACCGCATTCCCTCCGATATGTTCACTCATGAGAGCATATCAAAAGAAGATGTAGAAATGAGTGTACATGTCTTCCTTTGCTGATGTCGAAAACTCTCTGAGCTCTCTCAACAAATGAAATTCCGGTTGACAACAGCCCGCAACCCGGAAACAAATTCATGGCGGGAATACTAGAAGAACCGACATTGGCCTGACTCAACCAGTGTTGCAGCCTCAAAATCGGGAACATTATACTATAATATGAGTGATTATGTTTCGAGGTGAGAGGATTGCAAAAAAGTGAAAATACAGTTAGAATAGGTTGTTGTCAGCGTGCACCAGTCGTGAAGTATAGACACGGTTTTGCAGTAGAAACAGCAATGAAAAAAAGATTTAAAATCAGCTATCAATCGTCCAGTGACAGTATCACAATATGAGGAAGTAACTGAAATGAAAACAGATCGGACATAGGAAAAATGAAATTTTCCTCACTAATCGCGATGCTGTTCGTACGTGATCAGCTCCTCACGCCTTTGATATAAACTGCGTTCTATGAATATAGGGCCACTCTAAATTTTTGCAGTTCCAAGCTCGCAGCGCACTTTTGGAAAATCCTGTCATAACCAATAATTCCTCATAACGGAAAACCTTAGAACAGATTTTGTGAAAAAATTTCACTTTAGAATTGTTGAAATAATTTCCCTAAAAGGTATTCTCACCTTTTCATGAGTATGACTACACATTCTTTAAAGAAAAAATTTATTACAACAGAGTGGATGTTAAAACTTCTTAATAATGGGGTGGTCCTCCATTATTCGCAAAGACTTCACCAATGCGTCTTGGTATGCTCTCAACCATGCTAGCTATCAAATTGGGATCCAAATTTGTCCAAGCGTTGAGGATGGACAGTTTGAGCTCTTCGACTGTGTTGTACTGCTTTGCTTCGTCGTAGATCTTCTTGACAATGAAGGCCCAGAGATTTTCCATTGGATTCAAGTCCGGAGAACATGCAGGCCTTTCGAGAACTGTGATATTTCTAATTGCGATCCAATACGAAGTGGAACGACTGACATGCACAGCCGCGTTAACGTGCATAAAAATCAATGAACGACGACGGCGTTGTCGAAGAAATGGTAAAAGTCGCTCCTCCAGCACCCTCTGGTATTCTACGGAATCCATATGACAGGAAACAAAAGCACGTCCAAGCTGTCCAGCCGCACAAAAGGCGCCCCAAACCATGAGAGATCCTCCACCGAAATTAAGTCGCTCCAAAACCAAGGGTGCTTTGTGCAGATCCCTCCAACACCATCTTCTACTGTCAGGTCCATCTAGATTGAACTTCTTTTCGTCGTTCCAGATTACCTCAAACGTAAAATAAAGATTTGGATTCAAAGACTGCAAAGTGTCGTAATAGCCGCACCTTTGACCGATCAAATGAGGCTTTTTTATGGCGAATTGGAGGCGTGCGACTTTGTGTTGCTCCGACAGTCGTGGGACCCGCCTCATCAACTTTGGTGATTTTTTCGCTCCGCCCTGATTTTGCTCACACGAAGCCGCATTTCAGCGCGGACCCTGTTCAGGCTCTTCGTTGAATTTGACGACACACGTCCTATTGCTCTTTCATCTCGGGCAGAAAGCAGCGACCTGGACTATTCTTCTTCCTGTACTGATCAGGAATCCGCAGGTATTCGTTTATGCAGTTGCGTGACCGGCCGATATGGGCGGCAATCCTCCTTCTCGACCATCCGGCTTCAAACAGTGCTCTGACTTGAACTTGTTCCTCGTTAGAGAGACGAGTAGCACGAGGTACAGTTACATGAACAAACTCCTGTATGACCCCGCATACCGATTTCCCCTTATGGAAGAAGAGAAACGGGAATTTTTCAAGAGTGGACCCGTATTCATGATACACAGAAAATTCGTCCCGGGTAAGTTATTTAGGTTATTTGGAGTAGGAAATTTCTCAGAAAAACGTTACCAAGGTTTCTCGATATGGGCAATCTACTGGTGATAGCAGCATTTTCTCAGCATGCACAACAATTTAAAATCACGAAAATGCAGGGTGACCCTATATTTATGAAACTACATACGGCAGCGCTCGAAAAGTCTTCGATGAAATGCTTTAACGCTCTTTCTTTCATAACTTTTTTGTTAGTAGACCAAATCGCGCGAAATTTGGATATGTTCAACTAGAGCATATTTCACCCTACCCAACAATATTTGACTGCAAAGCCGCAACATCCACAGATAGAGCAAGGCGTTTGTTGCGGTAGCAGATTTTGCTAAAAGTAAAGTTGTTGACGTCTGCACTTATTCGCACCTTATGTGCGTTTTTCTCATCTGATGTGTTCAGCATTACCGCTCGTACACTTTAGACATGACAAAAAGGAAAGAGATTCTAGAAGGGTCATCATCTGTATTTTCAGTTGATTTTGAGTTCAAGCTCCATAGTATATCTAGAACATGATCAAATTGCAGGTAATAGTGGTAAATATTCACAACACCTGTGCTACACATATTGAAATTTCGCGTGATTAGATCCAGCAGGAAAGGAGTTCCGACTGGAAAGTACGGCTGAAGAACCAATTCACCGAAGACTTTTGAGCGCTAATGTACATACCAATGTTGCAGTAATCGACCTCTCCACACCTTCTTCGAAACAAATCTATTTTCCCGTTCAAGAAGTTTGACACAGGATTAACAAAGCAGTGCAAATGATATTCAGTGTAAGACCAGTGTTTTCACGCCTTCAATTGGAAGCCTCGTTCTTTTGCTCCCCATGACGATTCAACTGTTATGTAAGCAAAGCCTTGGGCAAAACTCACAAATGTTTTGAGTGATGATAACATCATTTTCGGATCTCGGTATCAATGGACCTTTTCTTTACAATATCATTAGTTGAGAACTCCAAAGAACTGGCGGTCGGTCAGGTTTCGTCGCAAATGATATTGAACACTGAGCCACAAACCGTGCTGGGTAGCGGTCGTAATCCAACAGCAAGAAAAGATTAAAACTCTTATCTGCTTATCCTAGTGCCACTAATGGGTCCCTACTACTGCATTTATCACTCACTTTTGTCACATAATCTACCATCCCGTATTATCGAATGAAACATACTGAACAGTCAAAGCTGCATCGTAAATAACGAAGGCATAAGGATTTTGATCGGTGGGTGGCTCTTGCTTTCTTAGACCCCTTATCTTCCCTTATCAGTGGTCATCGCTTCCCGTCACCAAGTATCTACGATCCCGTCATATCCTACACCACTTATTAAAATGCCGAGGTTCCACGGTTAAACTCTTTAGGTGCACTGGGCAGGAGTTATGAATGCCCGCTCAACCATTTTGCACATCCCCGCCCCCTGTGGGCGGAGTCCGATCCTGCCACTTACTACGTAGGCGGAGACCGGTCCTGCCTTAAGCGTTCCCGTGCTGCCTTCTGTGCTCCTACCAAGTTTCAGCGCTTTAAGTCCACGCAAACACGAGTTATGAATTTGCGACCTGAAATTTCTATCGCGCACGCCCCGCCCCCGGTGGGCGGAGTCTGGTCCTGCCACCCTCCATATGTGTTCCCATCCTGCTGTCTGTGCTCCTACCAAATTTGAACGTACTAGGTCCACGAGGACAGGAGTTATGTATTTCCGTACAAACAGACGGAAGGACAGACAGACGCGAGCGCTTTATGTAAAGTAAGGTAAGGATATACAGTAGTGCTCAAAAGTATTCGGCCACTCGCTTCCAAGCTTTTTCGTCCATAACTTTTTTCCAAGAGGAGCAAATCGCGCGAAACTTTGATATGTTCAACTGAAGCATATTTCACACCATCCAACCCTCTTTGACGGCAAAGCAGCCATATCCACATAACTGAGAGCAGGGTGCTTTTGCGGTAGCAGAGTTCGCTCAAGCAAAGTTAGTGACGTCTGCAATTATTCGCACCTTATGTGCGTTATTCTTCTCTACTGTGCTCGGTATTAGCGCTCGTATATTTTGGGCATGGCAAAAAGAGAAGTCCCACAAGAAAAAATCGACTCCTATTCAAAATCGCGGTGGCAACTTAAATGCGTACGTGACCAGTAAAATGACTTGGATGGTCAGTTGGTGTACACTTCACTGGTATTATCCTTCAACACGAGTCCGATACCAGTTGACTGTTGCCGGGAGATGGAGGGCCCGGTTGGCATGGTTCCATAAATCCCTCACACCTCCTTCGACTGATGTGTCGTCTCAGTGATACGAAGAAAATATGGGTTGATGAAGCTGGAACCTCCTAAAGGAGGTCGGTCAACTGAAAACCTATTCCCACTCCTGCAAGAATAGTGGGAAACATGATTGGAAGGATAGATGCGCTGCTTAGAATAATGGGTGGTTTGAAGGCACCGTTCACGATAAGAATCGTTTCTGAGATTTCTCTCTAGGATGAGTCAGTGACCTCCAAAGATAGCACAGGGGCGTTGTCGGATCGAAAAACGGCCTAGATATGGGGAAAAAGGGCCCAAAAACCGGCTAAGCCGACGTACACATACCATGGGGACACGGCGATGTAGAGGCTGAAGATTTTGAACCACTCACACCTGGACCCGTACTTTGGCGCAGACAGCTTATTGTAGCCAACTGTAACCAATGAAACACGCACTTGAGCCCGATTACTCCTTTCATGCAACTTTTTACGTCTCATTCTTGATTGAACTCTGGCTTTTCTTTAGAACACCATGTTACTCTGAATACGCCGCCTTTGCGTTTTTCGCCTTATTTGCAATATTCTGGCCTATCACTTCCATTAATAATCCTGGATCGATGCCCGCTTAGGCCAACCAAGCCTTCCATCCCTCCGGGGTCGGTGAATTGGTACCAGACTCGTCTGGGAGGATAAAAGCACTTACTTGTACATCGGCTGGTCACCGCAAGTCACTGTATAGGCCACCTACGCACTCATTACGCCACTACAATTCTGAATGGAAGTCGGGTGCGTGGGTGCTTCCCTCACACGGGATTGATTAACGCCAAAAACTTTATCCTAATCCTTTATACTTCCATTAATCGTCTAAAACTTGACACCCCAAAATTATCGAGAACTGTGTTTCTTTAAAGGGCCACTATGAGGACTTAATATGCTTTCGATTGCTACTACAATGAGATTATCATCGTTATCTCTATTTAAAAAGTTCATCGATGATCGCATCTGAAAAAAACATAACACTGACTAACCTGAACCAGTCTGTCGCAAACCCGTCTTTTCCAAATCCTACTATTAGTAAGCGAAAGCTGGCGGCAGTCGCATTTCGAAGATGTTTTTCGGCTTCGTCGGTCGACCAATATTCGCCATTTTGACCGAGTCGGCATTTCTCGCCAAGAGTCGCGATACAGTTCGCGTCAGATCGCCTGCCTCGTGCCGTGCACATGATTCATCCGCTTGGTCTTCAAACGAGCGATTACGCAGCGAGGCCAACACCTGCTCAGTGTGCTCCTGGANTGGCGGCAGTCGCATTTCGAAGATGTTTTTCGGCTTCGTCGGTCGACCAATATTCGCCATTTTGACCGAGTCGGCATTTCTCGCCAATAGCCGCGATACAGTTCGCGTCAGATCGCCTGCCTCGTGCCGTGCACACGACTCGTCCGCTTGGTCTTCGAACGAGCGATTACGCAGCGAGGCCAACACCTGCTCAGTGTGCTCCTGGAAAAAGAAGCTATTGAATCCCCTTGATTATGTATGAGCACATCGAGAATCCCTCAGTGAAAATCGGATGCGCACTGCATGAGATTGCAAAGCCACGAACATGCCTGCTACATAGCATACAAGTATGTGAAAGGTGCTATGTACTGTTGTTACCCTACTACTCACAACTACTCATAAAATACATGGCCAGCACCGGTGAAAGTCACCGAGTCGTAGCAGGCACTTTGGTTTAGGAGAAATATCTTTCGCTTCCCTCAAAAAATACAATTTAGGATCTCTTATGGGGGACATAATAAGAATACACGTCATTGCTGACGTTACAGTTTCTGTTTTATGCTCACCCAACACTTAAGAGTTGTGCCGAACATTTACAAAACAGCAATTAAAGTTTTTACAAGCGATGTGGAACGTGATGGACCGCGAAATCTAGCACCTGACATATCAATGTTGATGGTTATTAGCGACAGTGAGGTGGATCAGATTCATGAGGGCATCCTCTGTGAATCGTGAGAACTAGTCAGCTACAGCCAGTTACAGTTGACATTAGACAAATCCGCGTCAACATTTGGCAACCCCCTGCACCACTGCACACGCGGAGTTGGTTAAGGTCGTTGCCTTGAAAAATGTAACAAGGGACAACTTCAATCATGTAATGATCCCTAAAACGCTTAGGGATTGTGCATTCGCCACGAATAACGTCGTCATTTGTCCGTTCGGGGAAGATTGAAATTGTACACACTGAGAAACAATGGTTCAATTTTGGTGTTTACCCTGTGACCAAATATATACTGATAAGACGGGAAGGATGAGAACATCGGAATATATCCGCGCACGAAGTATAAAGGTGACCAAACGATATGAGTGAATTGCCATCATGCCATTCATCCCGATCTGTGGTCGTTCAAATCGCCACGTGATCCATATTCGACGACTATTAATGGTATCTCTTGCCATTGCTCACGATCGAGTGGGTCGTCAGAGCTGCTGGAGTAGCAAAAGTCGATCACTTGTTTGGGATCTTTTGCGTCCGAGTTTCAGCATATGGCCTGGTGCGTTTAGCCGCTTGACCAGACATGCGAAGGATCAGGAGATTCAAACTACTTATATTTCCTTGACGACTATTTGTTCTAAAAATCGAGCGGATGAACAGTCAACTTAGAACAAACCTGTTCGGCGCAGCAGAAGAAATTGTATGATGCGTTCGCTTGAATTCTCACTCACCTTCTCTTTTCGCTCCTCTTCCATTCCGTCTAATGGAGCATTGGCATACTGCCTCAAAGCCGCAACCGTTAGTGGCAGTATACCGATACCACTGTTTCCTAGAATAAGACCATTTTGAAAAAGTCACGAACGCGAGAAACAAGAAAGCTCACGAAAATTAGAAGCTGATACGGAGAATATTGTATTACGGCGACTTTGACGAGCACTCGCCGGTGGTGTCCATTCCACTGATAGGTCAACCGAGACGTCATCGATACCAACTTCAACAAAATACATCCAAAGAGATTCTATGACAAATAAAGACTAGAGGGAGAACAAACCAATTATATTGGGGAATGCAGAATTATAATCCTAAAGCAAAACTGCTCACACAGATCTTTCCTTGCTGTCGAACTGACAATAATATTTGCAGCACACCTCTGCCCAGAAAGATGAAAGCATTGTTAGAAGCTACAACTCAAAAGGCATCCTACTCTATATAATTCGCTAAGTGTGTCTGATGGTTTCTAGGTGTGTTTGAATGGGTGTACATGACCGGAAACTTGTAACAGAGAGAATCAGAAAAATTAGGAAATTTGCCTTGAGTTTGGAGATGCAGGCAGAAGGGTGGTAGCAGCCATAGTGGGTGATAGGGAGATAACAAATGGTAGGGACTGATAAGGGAGCCGCAGAACGCAAAAGCTACAGGATTCGTCACGCTTTCCAGGTTAATTGTGGAATTCTGACACTTTGGTAGGGTGATGTGGGGTGTAAATGTGCAACGAATTTCGGGGACAGAAACTGATAACATCTGATACGAGCTGATGGGTGGCCATAGAAGGCAAGAACCATCGAGTCGATAAACTCTTTGGGTCAACAATGGAACCTTGCCACGTCGGTGGGTAATGCAGGATGAACTTGATCGTGGATGCTCTGTGAAAAGGATTGACAACAATTGATAGTGACCGATAGGAAGCCTCAGAAAGCGTGATGGGCTAGGTCCGTTGAGCTTCTCAGGTCAGTTGTGGAAAGTTGACAAATTGGCTCGTGATGTGGGGAATTGATGGCAAGTGTACGAAGCATTACCGTTGTTTGTAGAGATTCCTTAGAAAAGGTTGTGATAGGATGATTATAAGTGGATTGGATATGTAAACAACTGTGGTATATAAGACACGTCATACGTCTTGTTCTTCTTCACCGCCTCGACTCCTACACTCGTTGCCGTATCGCCCACAACAAGCTGTGACAGCAACACCAGAACGACAGAAGCATCAAGAAACCATATTCAGTAAACGCGTGGCAGGCAAAACAGAAATCATATCTATATATCTGGAACACCCTCATCACAGGTGATAAGGTTTGATAAAGAGCCATGAGGCCACTGGACACGTAGCGCCCTTCGTGTTAACGGTGGAAACTTGACACTCTAAAGAGTGATGTAGATCCGTTGGGGTTGTGGATAGTCGTTGACAGAAACTAATAACAGCTTATAAACATCGTCAGCAGCTCCTAAATCAGTTCTTCTTCCGCATGGCTATGGAGCATTACTGGTTAAAGGTGTGGTAGAGGGATGGATCGCAAGTAACGATAACGAAAATGATAATAGCTGAGACACCTTGATCAGCGATGATAAAAGGGTCTGAGCTTTTAGTTTCTTTGTAGCCTTTTGATATGCCCCGTAGAATTAAAAGGCATGATAAAGCAGGCTGAAAAAAAACAAATAATAAATGCAGAGATAAGGACTAAGGCCAGTACCATATAAGAGGAAAACTAGCTTTCTCCCGTGTTACTGGATCACGCCTACTACGCTTCAAATTTCGCAAACTTATGATGGACTAAGTACCACATTTATAACGATGACAATTGCCATGAAAGGTGTCCGACCATGCATAATCTAATTGGTCGGCCTAAATTTTTTATGTCGAAGATTGGAAGGCTATGATTAGAGAATTCTGCTAGTGGTGTTATCAGCAATTCGCAACATTGGAGAATATCATTAAAGTCTTCAGCTTATCAACTAGGTTGCTCAATTCATCGAAATCGATATGCTAGTAGACCCAATTACGGGAAGGATTGAATTCTCAGTAGTTCAATACATTGTTGAAAGCGAGAGCATTAGTAAGGGTTAGCGGCTAAAATACGACTCCTTGACAAAACTGTAGTGTCGGCACAATTAGTGAGATTCTCTTCGAAAAATTTGTGATCAGATATACACTTTTCCGGAAGAGGGATAAGGGGTCAACCGTGACTGCGTGGGGGGAATCCCCTGCGTGAACCTGCCGATCCGACTACAAATAATATTCCAAAAGTCGTCGAAACGCACATATTCTCTTTCGCACCAACCATATTTTCAGGGAGGGTCATGTATTTACTTCCCACTCATAAATCGTAAATAGGAACCCACACACTTTTTCAACACTTCGAGTTTGATAAGGGCTGGGCATAAAGCGAGATCTGAAGAGCCACGTGACCAGGCTTACGGAGGCAGGGCAGCATCAAACTGGACGCTGACAGGAGCAGAACTTCGAAAAAAGTGAATGAGGGATAACAAAATGTGTGCTTCGAACTCTTGATGATGACAAAGAGGTCCGCCGAGAAGGGTGAATTTGAAGTCGAAATGCATAACTGTCCGCAAGCCCATCACAAATTCAGGATAAAAAGTCAGGGATCGCGACTGAGATGACTACTAGAGGCGATGTCGAGGAAATTGCGCTTTCGCGTCAATTTGTTTGCTTTATGGCGCACCATTGAGGGTATCGAAGGAGAAGTGATCAATTTTCGGGCACAGCTAATCGAAGATTCGTAATAAAATTCATGAAATTCCTTGTCGCCGTGCACCCACCACCAAGTGGCGCAATAAAATGAGCATTAGTAACTCGCTCAAAATGGATCGAAATCCTTATAAAATCTGACAGTGACGTTTTCAATACAGCCATGATATTTTCATTTTCCAAAGTAGTCAAAGCGAACACAATCCTCAAAGCGTAGCAGACAAGCCAGATCAGTTGTATCAGTGATTCCAATGAACGTTGTGGACTTCAAATTGCTCAATTGCTTTCAATTTGCTTGTAACCATATAGAGTACTTTGCTCAAGAGCACAGTACTCTATATGATACCTTCATACATCGAGAGCACTCTGTCTCCATGTGGGGCAAAAGGGTAATGACGACCTTCATCTGGGTTGTAGACGGAACCCTGCTACTCGACTGTAGTAAATACGAAGACGTATCTCTTAAACTGAAACCGGAATCTCTTTCTTTCAATGTCAAGGTCGAAACGTCTTACTGAGGGATACCATTATTCTCTCCCTTTTTCCTTTTAAAACCAGTAATTAGTAGCAGCTACATAGCGGGCAGGTCAACTTTGTTACCATTATAGACAGATACGTTTGCGCATTTTCCTATGTACCATCTCCTCAACTTTTGCTAGAACACTGAACACACTTGTTCGTAGAGACCAGAGTTGCGACTGACCAGTTAATTACAGAACAGAACGATGTAGCATTTCGTTGTCACCGATCAACACACCGGCAACGTTAATCTTAGCATGCGTGAAAATTCCATGTCTGTTGTAAGAAGGGGATTTTCAAGGGTCCAAATCTGCAACCTGTCATTAGTGCACTCTTGTTGCCAGTGTCCTTTCCAAATATGGACGCTCAAAATTCGTAAGGAAATTTTTCGGGCGCGCCTTACCATCGGTGGATGAATTCAGCACCTGCAGTTTTCGCCGCTCGTGAGCAGAGTATAATATGCAACAAATGTTATTTGTCAATACATTATTTGGTGCCTTCTTTAAACAGAACTGGAATTGCCTGTCCAGGCCGGAATAAGTAGTTCACGGAGCCTTTAGAATATATTATCTGGAGGTTTGTCACGCCCACAGTTACCGGGGCTCGCTGCGCTGGAATGTGCTCTGTTGATCTTGTCCTGGGCTTGACTCTTTCGAACCTGTCTTCACCTCTAAGGGTGTTTCTAGATAATACAGGTTCTCGCGACACAAACAAACAAACGTACATACAGTAGTGCTCAAAAGTCTTCGGCCAACTTTTTTCTTACAAGCAATTAGAGGAGCAAATCGCGCGAAATTTTGATTTCTTCATCTAATCCATATTCTCATTCTTGCTCATTTTCCGGGCATATTTCACACTATATCACACTACTTGAGTGCAAAAAGGAAAGAAGTTGCTGAAGGACCATAGTCCGTATTTTCAGTTGATTTCGAGTTCATGATCTTTGGGATATCTGTAACAAGATCAAACTGTAGGTTAATAGTGGTAAATATTCACAATACATACATGCTATGAATATCGAAATTTCGCATGATTAGATCCAGTAGGAAAGGAGTTACGACTAAACAGTGCAGCTGAAGAAGCATTTGGCCGGGGACTTTTGGGCTCTACTGTACATGCATACATACATACATACATACATACATACATACATATTGGGTCGTCCGAAAAGTTCCCGCCGATTTCTCGGTCGACTTTGTGTGAAAATTTCTAAAAGAACAAACCCATTTTTCAAACGATGTATTGTCCATTCTGCTCCACAATGGTCTGCCATCTTTCTGGTAGTTTCATTATCCCACTTTCATAGAAGGTTGTAGACTTAGAATTAAAAAACTCCTCTAGATGCTTTTTGCAGTCCTCCAAAGAATCGAATGATTTCCCATTCAAGGAATTTTGCAGAGACCTAAATAGGTGGTAGTCTGATGGCGCAATATCCGGACTATATGGGGGATGGGGTAAGACATCCCACCCAAGCTCCAGTAATTTTTGACGGGTGGCCAAAGATACGTGTGGTCTGGCGTTATCCTGGTGAAAGACAACGCCTTTACGATTGGTCAGTTCTGGGCGCTTCTGATCTATCGCTGCCTTCAAATTGTCCAGCTGACTACAATACCTTTCCGATGTTATCGTTTGATTATGCGGTAGCAGCTCATAATAGATTATTCCCTTCCAATCCCACCAGCAGCACAGCATGACCTTCCGCACATGGATTTTCGCTTTTGGGGTGGTTTGTGGTGGCTCACTGGGCAGGCTCCATGATCGTTTTCGCTCAGCGTTGTTGTACAGGATCCATTTTTCGTCCCCAGTTACAATGCGTTTCAGGAACGGTTCATTTTCGTGCCGTTTGAGCAACGAGTCGCAAACGGAGACGCGGTCCATCAAATTGCGCTCGCTCAGTTTGTGGGGTACCCAAACATCGAGGCGCTTAACGAAACCAAGTCCCAATAAATGGCCATGGACGGTTGATTTCGGGGCACTAAGCCTTTCTCCTATTTCACGAGTACTGATGTGCCGATCCTTTTCGATTAACGTCTTGATTTGGCCCTCATCAAGTGATGATGGCCTCCCTGCGCGTTGCCGATCTTCGAGGTTGAAATCACCCCGCTTAAATCTCGCAAACCAATCACGAACTGTACGTTCGTGTAGAGCATCCTCCCCGTAAACGCCACAGATCTTTCTCGCGGTTTCAGCTGCGTTCTTCCCTTTGCGATAGAAGAAGAGCATCAGATGGCGAAAATGCACGCGATTGTCTTCCATTTTCACTCGAGCCCTATACAAAGAGACCTTTGAAAAAACCAACATGACTTAAATAGGGATATAGAATAAAACTTACACTTTCAGAAAATATATGAATCTATGAGGTTATGTTGACGATCTTTTTCAAAAAAGCTCGACAAACCAAAGGTATTCAAAATCGGCGGGAACTTTTCGGACGACCCAATACATACATACATACATACATACATACATACATACATAC